>JACGTP010000003.1:218409-525669 GCA_023678845.1 Mischocyttarus mexicanus | reverse complement strand
CATACCTCCACTATCATCATGTTCTCCTGATACAAATTTCTCATTTTTGCTTCTTGAGAAAACTATTGAAATTGCCGGACCTAGTGGATTTCCATTGAAAATTGAAAAAACGTCAAAATTTTTCTTCGAGGATGTCTTATATTTTTTTTTTTCCTGTTTTTTTACAAAAGCTTTTAAAATAAATTCGAGAATATTAATAATTATTATTTGTTATATGAAAAATTATAGAAAAATAATATTTTTCATCAGTTAACTAAATAGAATGACAATTATATATTTATATTTCTTAATTAATTATTATAATAGATACTGATAATAAATTTATTACTGAGAGTTAAATAAAAAATACTGTTTGTGATAATTAAATAAAATTATTGAAGGAAATGTATATTATAATCTAAAAGCTCGGAATATATAAGTTAAATGTATTGTCTTCTTTGAAATCCACTTTTAGACTGGCTTGATATCATCTATGACAGCTTTATTTTCGAAAGTTTTTTGCATGATTATCGGAGGGCATAAATTCTATTAATCTCGAATATCTAAAAAAATAAACTACAATTGTTAAAAGTTTCTTTGCACGCAAACGTTTGATTATTTAAATAAAAAAAAGACAATGTGTCAGAGAAGGACCAAAAGAAAAGTGAATAATAATTAAACATGTAAATAAATTTAGATTGAATTTAATACAGCCATTTGCCCGATAGTACTTGCGTTACATAATTAACAATTAAATAATTGTTATAAAATCACAAGTAATACCGACCCAGGTCTCACCACGAGGAGTGGTATACTATTCTAAGTAGTATACCACTCCTCGTCTTCATAAAGACAATGTTCGGTTGTCGAAAGGTACCGAACATACACGAAGATTAATAATGTGTTAAGAATATAGAAGCTGGCCTAGGAGTGAGAGAATGATAAATGTAAACAAAACATTCTAACGTGGTTACCTAGGCTGATTCTTAAGGGATATTTCTGTATGCCAAATTTCTTAGAATTTCACCGAGAGAATAGAAACCTTCCTATCTTTCTTTCAATACATAGAATACATATGTTTTGAAATTGTATAGCTGACCTACTTTCGTACAGATGACCTACTTTTCTTAACCAGTGACCTACATTTCAACAGATGTTTTCTATTACTGACGATAAATTTGTATTTCTTAATATGTTAAACACTTAATAAGGATACGCATGTGTATATTCGATTAAAATTAATATAAAATAATTGTCTGATGTATCTGAATAAATAATAATATGACATAATAATTATGACATTTTAAAATAATATTTAAAAGGCTCATATCTCAAATCAGGAAATCAATTAATACATGATGTACGTTTAAAAAATATTTGTTAATTAATTGCTGCAACGAAGACTGTAAATATTTAAAAGTTAATTAAAAAATTTTTATTTTTATTTTTAATCTGTATTAGAATTACCCTTTTTCTGAATAATGCTGGATAGTTTGCTGGTAAATTATAAAAATGAGAATTTTATCGTGCCCCTATAAGTATGCAATATTGTTAGTATACATAGTTGCATATATTCAGGGCTGAAAGAAAATAATATTAATCAAAAAATACATGGAGAATTCAATGCTTATAACTTTGATTTTCTTTAATAAAATAAAATAAAATCATTCCAATATTATTTTATAACAGAAGAAAGTGTGAATACAAAATGACAAATTGAAAACGAGAAGTGAATTCAAGTAGAATTAAAATACCATCGATGATAAAATTTAAATCTAAAATTGTATCAAATAAAAATATATCAAAATTATTTTATAGTTTGAATTACGTTAAAAATAATATAATGTTTAAATAAAAGTATACGTGTTAGAATATTCTTAAAAATAAGAACAGTGTATTAGAGTAGTAGACCTATGATAAATAATTATTAATTAATCGAAAGAATAAATATTTTAATTTAAATGTAATACGTGTAAGCTTTGTGCACCTTCCTCCTCGAAATCCACTGTAAACTGGTTTGAAATAAGCTATTAAAGTTTTTTTTGAAAGCTGTTTACATGTTTATCGGAAGGGATTAATTCTCTTTATTTCGAATTTTATTCTCGTTAAACTAACACCGCTTCTAAGAAATCTTATTCTATGTGTATGTGTGTGAATACACGTCTAAATCTAACAGAATATCTATTTGAAGGGAATGAAAATTATTAATGCATTTTTTAATTAATACTTTAGTCCAGTAGTGAGGTCCAGCTCGTAGAATTTATCTAAAAACATATTAAATAAAAAGAAATCAAAATTGTTTTATAGTATGAATTACGTTAGAAAGAATGTAATATTTAAATCGAAGTATACGTGTTAGAACATTCTTAAATATAGGAACAGTGTATTAGAGTAGTAGACCTATGATAAATAATTATTAATTAATCGAAAGAATTAAATATTATAATTTAAATGTAATACGTGTAAGTTCTGCGTACCTTCCTCCTCGAAATCCACTGTTAGACTGGTTTGAAATAAGCTATTAAAGTTTTTTTTCGAAAGCTGTTTACATGTTTATCGGAAGGGATTAATTCTCTTTATTTCGAATTTTATTCTCGTTAAACTAACACCGCTTCTAAGAAATCTTATTCTATGTGTATGTGTGTGAATACACGTCTAAATCTAACAGAATATCTATTTGAAGGGAATGAAAATTATTAATGCATTTTTTAATTAATACTTTAGTCCAGTAGTGAGGTCCAGTTCGTAGAATTTATCTAAAAACATATTAAATAAAAAGATATCGAAATTATTTTACATTTTGAATTACGTTAGAAAGAATGTAATNGAACAGTGTATTAGAGTAGTAGACCTATGATAAATAATTATTAATTAATCGAAAGAATTAAATATTATAATTTAAATGTAATACGTGTAAGTTCTGCGTACCTTCCTCCTCGAAATCCACTGTTAGACTGGTTTGAAATAAGCTATTAAAGTTTTTTTTTCGAAAGTTGTTTACATGTTTATCGGAGGGGATTAATTCTATTATACTCGAATATTATCCTCATTACACATGCGCTACTTGTAGAAGATCTTATTGTAAGTGTATGTGCGTGCACATACGTGTCTAAATCTAACAGAAGATTTATTCGAAAAGAATAAAAGCTATCAAAGAAATTTATTTAATTATAATTTTGCATAGAAAAGACATCCGGTTCGTAGAATTTATCTAAAAACTTATTAAATTAAAAGATATCGAAATTCTTTGATATTTTGAATAACGTTGAAAGAATGTAATGTTTAAACCAATGTATACGTATTAGAACATTCTTAAATATAAGAAGGGTGCATTAGAGTTGTAAATATATGCTAAATAATTGTTAAATTATCGTAGAGAATGTATATTATAATTGAAATGTAATAAGTATAAGTTATGCGTACCGTATTCCTCGAAATCCACTGTTAGACTGGTTTGAAATAAGCTATTAAAGTTTTTTTTTCGAAAGTTGTTTACATGTTTATCGGAGGGGATTAATTCTATTATACTCGAATATTATCCTCATTACACATGCGCTACTTGTAGAAGATCTTATTGTAAGTGTATGCGCGTGCACATACGTGTCTAAATCTAACAGAAGATTTATTTGAAAAGAATGAAAGTTATAGAGACATTATTTAATTAATATTTCGGGCTAGTAATGACATCTGAAATGAATAATGTTTATTCACACGCTCACATATGCATATAACTTGCATAGGAAAGAAACACGCACACGCGACGCGAAATAAATTATATACTTTAAATAATTTCCTTTATATTCTTTCGTACGTACGTATTAGAATTAATATTTATCTGAGGCAAAAAGATAATAATAATTTCGTATATAAATTCTTTTATGTTTCGTGTAGTATCTGTAAAAATATTAAATTTATTTATTAAAATTGTAATGTAATTAGTATCTTAAGATATCCTGCAAAATTATTAAATTATCGAAAGAATGAATATTATAATTTAAATGAACGAAGTATAAGATCAATGCTATTTATTTTAAATATTTTATAGAAAAAATTATTATATAGAAATTATTATATATATTTTAATTTTTAGTAACAAATAATTATTATTTGTATTCTCGAATTTATTTTATAGACTCTTATAAAAAAATAGGAAAAAAAAAAATATAAGACACCCTCGAATAAAAATTTTGATGTTTTTTCCAATTTCAATAGAAATCCACTAGGTCCAGCGATTTCAATCGTTTTCTCAAGTCGCAAAAATGGGAAATTTGTATCAGGAGAACATATCACGTTTTATTAAAAATATTATACAATAATATCGAATTTTAACATATTTCTGGAATATAATTTATAGAAATTATACAAGGGAGATTTGATGTAACAGTTGACGTTTTTAAATTTTCGCGCTAAATTTGAAAATGCACAGAAGCCCTTGCGTAGAAGACTAACATGAATACTCGCACATATAACGTCCATCCTCCCCCCTTTTATAAAAGGATTGTGCTACTTGTATCATCGGTGTCGAGGGTACTTTCGCTGCTTATACTGCCACGAATGTACTTTTTGTCTATTAATCATTCCATTAAATTCTAATTAAATTATATATTTTTTTATATCTTTTTATATTTTGCATTAATTGTAACTTAATGTGTACAAATGGTGATATATTGTATAATTCAGCTATGGCAGTTAAACAGACACGCCGAAATCGATAACGATCAATTATAATTTTTTTTTATTATTATAACTTGTCATAAAAAAAAAGAGAAAAAATAATTAAAAATGGCAAATAGAAAATCATCGCCTAATTCAAAAAATACAGACGACCATAGCGTTGAGGTAAGATATTCATAAATTTTCAATACTTTTTCAAGGTAAATTGTATCCTAAACAAATTTTGTTATTGTCCAAATAATACGAACTTAGAATTTTAATACAAATATATACATTCAAATATTTTTGATCTTGTCAATTTTATAAAATCTCTATAAAGTATTTTATAATATAAAAAAAGAATAAATTGGGTCTATTATTTTAAATAAGGATGGTAATATAAATATTAAAACTAAATTCTTATTTATTTCTTTATCTATAGATATAATTTAAAAAATTACTAGTATATAACTTCTCGTATACTTTTATTAAATATTATTATGAATGTAAATAATAGTTTAATTTTGTATTCAACAGACGCTGGCAGAGGTGTTCCGATGTTTTATTTGTATGGAAAAATTACGAGATGCACATCTATGTCCTCATTGTAGTAAATTATGCTGTTATACGTGTATAAGACGATGGCTAACTGAACAACGCTCACAGTGTCCTCATTGTCGTGCTTCTCTTCATTTACATGAACTTGTAAATTGTCGATGGGTTGAAGAAGTTACCCAACAACTGGATACGTTACAAGCTGTCGCTATATCTAATTCACGTTATGATGATTCTAATCGTGATAGGTAACGCATTTATTTTATGATAATTTTCTTAAATGTTTTAATAAAAATTCAATAATAATATTTTAAAGATAATTTTTATTTATTTTTAGATGCACGATACATCAGGAAAAATTATCCGTTTTCTGTTGGACATGCCGTCGTTGTATTTGTCACCAGTGTGCATTATGGGGTGGAACACATTCGGGACATACATTCAAACCCTTGGAAGAAGTTTACGAACAACATGTTAATCAAATAAAACTAGAAATAAGACAATTGAAACGAAGACTCGTGCAATTGATCAGTCTTGTTCAAGAAGTAGTATGTATTTAATTGAAAATAATCCAATAATCTAAGTTAATTATTAATATGTGAAAATATATTTTATTTTTATAATATACTAGGAAAGAAATGTTGAGTCAGTGAGGGCTGCGAAGGATGAAAGAGTTCGAGAAATTAGAAATGCGGTAGAATTAATGATTGTCCGTTTAGATTCCCAATTAAAAGCAAAATTGTTAACCCTAATGGGTCAAAAGAATTCTTTAACTTTGGAAACAGAACAGTTGGAAATATTATTACAAGAAGTAGAACATCAGTTGCATACGTATACTCGATCAGAACTTATAGCCAAAAGTGTTGACTTGTCAAGAATGATTTATCAAGTTTGGAAAAAACCTATATCAAATTTTGTTACCACTCCTGTTCCTGCTGATTTTCACAGGTACGTGGAATATTTTAGATATAAAGAATGTTAAGTAAAAGAAATCATTTCTTTTATTATTATTATTATTATTACAGTGAAATAGTACCAGGATATGATAGTGCTACATTTGCGATGCAAAATTTTACACAATTGCAATTGAAAGCAGATCCAGTTTATTCTGCACCATTGCATGTAAATGGTTTATGTTGGAGGCTTAAAGTATATCCCGACGGAAATGGAGTTGTACGTGGAAATTATTTATCTGTATTTTTAGAACTTACTGCAGGGCTACCTGAAACATCAAAGTAAGTGGTCATGATTTGTAATAATATATAATTAATACTTTATATTATGATTTTTATATTGTCTTTTTTTTAGATATGAATATAGAGTTGAAATGATACATCAAGGATTGCACGATACAAGTAAAAATATTGTTAGAGAATTTGCTTCAGATTTTGAAATTGGTGAATGTTGGGGCTATAACAGATTTTTCAGATTAGATTTATTGGCAACGGAAGGTTATTTAAACACAGAATTGGATACACTTATACTACGGTATGTTTTTTCCTTTAGATTTTATAAAATATATAATTTGTTTAATAATTAAAAAGAAAAATATGAAATATCATTATTTCTTATACATCCGTAATGTATAATTCCAAAGCAGAAAATAGATTTCAGGTTAGACCACCGACTTTTTACCAACGATGTAGAGATCAACAATGGTATATCAGTCAATTAGTAACTGTTCAAAATCAATATAAGACTCAAATCAATGAGCTGAAAGAGGTAATACATAATAAAATATAGATTATAGATTTTTGTTTATAACACATTCTGTAGAAGATTCATTTTAAAATGATCATTACTACTATAAATAAACATCTTAATGTATTTATATTTATAGAGACTTGCAATTGAGATTTCACGTAATACAGTAACAGCAACTAGAGCAAATAATGGAATTACAACACCTACATCAACCGGAAATATATTACCTTTAATTCAGCAAAAACAACCGCAAGGTTTAGGAGATTCCACTTTGAATTGTAATTCTGGCTTAACCATTGATTATTCAATCGGAAATATTATATCGCAGTAAGTTTTTTTTTTTTTTTTTAAATAAAATACATGATATATAAGAGATGTATAAAAATATGAAGAGAGAAACATGAAAATATGTTGTTGATTTTTATGTAAAAATCTTATTTATTGATTAGGTCTATTCCTAATACTTCTCCCAATGCTGTTACTAATGAAAAAATGCCAGAAGATCAATTAATATCTTTGACTGAATTAGGGGATTTAAAAAATATTCATCCTCCTGTATCATCTACCACGTTGTCTTCAGTATATTCAAAAGCAAACACACAAAAACAAAATTGTTCTAGTAATATTAATATTATTGAAAATGAATCACGCATATCACATACTACCAACGATGGAACAGTAGCAGGTGATATTCAACCTACAGAAACTAATTCATCATTGCCAACTTATTCTTCTCCAACAACTTTAAATCAACAACCATTAAATATTTCATCAAGCAGTAGTAGTAGCGATAGCGGAGTGAGTTTACTAAGAAATATCTTATATATTATATATATATATGTATTAATTTTTTTATATTTATTTATAGCTGATTTTATTTGTGTTATAGGAATTAAGTGAACATGATATATATATAGCTGAATGTGAGAATACTGAACGCACGCTAACATTATTGGACGATAATTCCAATGATGAAAATGATGTAGACGACGAAACCATGTCAGGTATCAAGCTACAACATATTTTATATAGTATATATATTAATAATAGATATTTTTTCATGTAGATATATTTGTATTGTGTACTTAGAATTTAAAACTAATTTTCTATATCATTTAAATACTATATTCCAAATTGATTTGCATTTAAAAATATAATTAATAAATTAGGTACAAGTTCAAATAGGAGTCCACCTTTAGAAGAGGATCTAAAACTTATTTGGCAAGAAAATATACTTGATAAAGATATCTCGAATAAAATGAACTAACAAGAATGAATAGCAAAACGAATAATCTATATAAGAAAGAAAATCTTACGCGTAATGTTTCTCCGAACAAAATTTTTTGCTAAACTATTTAAAAGTTATTACAAATTAAATAAGAATAATTCTAATATACGTATATAAAAATCGTCGATTAAATTAATATTAATATGGTGTATACTTTCGGCTAATATATTTTAGATTGACTAAAATAAAATTATTTTTACATATATATTTTCTTTCAAACTTCTATTAAATTAAAAGTATTTATGTGTTAAGAATTAAAAATAGAAAATTCATTTTGATTAAATATATACTATAAAAAAATATATTACTTTTATTTTTTAAGGTGAAAATGATATAGAAGTTGCAGAATCATTAACACCATGGATGCAAAATAAACAAAGAATAAGGGAACAAAATAGTAGAGATGCAATTGCAGAAACATACAGGTATAAAGAATTACTTTTATAATTGAGGTCTATAAATTTTTTATTTTATTAATTTTTATCTTGATCTCTCTCTCTCTCTCTCTCTATATATATATAATATATAATATAACATTAAATTTCCTTTTTTTATGGAAACATATTGAAGTGAACTAAGAAGCAATGAAGGTTTAGAAGATGAAATAATGCTACTTCATCTATTCGATTATCAAGATCGAACATCTGCCTGGACTTCTTTATCTTTTAATAAACATACATCTGATACATCAGATTCTAGAAGTTCTTTAAGCAGTATTAAATTACAAAATTCAAGTCCTTTGCATCATAGTGCTGTATTGCCCACACATCCATCAGGATACTCACACAAACATCGCGAACTTGAATCATGTAGTGAACAAACATTCCCTGATAAACATTCGAATTATGTAATGCATTCACCTCAAAAAGTTTGCAACAGTAAGATTAAACTTGATCAAGTTTCAAATAGTTATCAACAGAGAATTTTTGGTATGCCTGTTTGTGGAAATTATGTAACCCGGTCTGAACCTGCAACACGTTCAAACTCTTTAGATTGTGAAAAGGATCTTAACAAGATGTCTATTTTTAATAAATTTAATTATGAAATGGAAACAGTTAGACCATCAGATTTGATAGCGCCAAATGGTAAATAATAAAATATTCTTAATACGTATATCAATTTTAATTGTATTAATAAATAATATCATATTTTTTAGTAATCTTTGATAGTAACAAAGTTGTATCAAAGCATTTGCTGTCACGTCGACAATCTTCACCAGCTTCTCCTGCAAATAGTTCACTGACTAATGAAAGTAATAAAACATTCAATTTTGAAAGACTGATTGAGTCTATTCCATTATCTCCAATATCAAATTCTTCTAAATTAAGGTAAACATTTTTTAAAGAATAATTAATAATATTTTCTTTTTAATTAATCCTTTGTACTCCGTTGACTTCACTGTAATCATTGTGATTTTTTTTCTTAACGCGTTTCACTTCTATAATTTTAAACCCAAATTATAGACAATGGTAAAAAAAGAAAAGAACCATAGAAGTGCAAAAGATTAATAAGTTTTATCTCTTATTGTCATTGAAATAGGAAAAGCAATTCGCAAGAAGGAAAAGATAACAATTGTACAAGTATGAAAATTCCTGCACTTTCGTCAGTTCATGAAAATCTCTTGTTACCCATTAATAATGCAGTAGGAACAGACACTATATCAAACCATAATAATTATAGTTGGGCACCTGCATTATATCCTCATAAACATGGTACATATAATATATTATAATAATTTTTATTTTCATATCGACGTATGGTGAATATTTATTAATAACGAAACTAATATCTTTTTCTTTTATCGCAGTTCAACAAAATGTTACAGACACAGTTGTACAAGGTACATCAACTGAAAAATTGGAGAAAAGTAATCGTGATAAGTAATTGAAATTTTTTTTAAATACCAATTGTTTGATAAAACTTCAAAATTTTTTTATTTATATACATTATGATGCATTAAATAATTTTTTTTTTTAGCACCACTATACAGTAATCCAGATAAGAAATTCTTTTAACTCGATATCCAAACATCTCTTATTTTGTTGATCAAATTATTAAATAAGATTGTGATGTCATGTTGTGATTGCGATTAATCAGTAATTATTACATTATTTGTACACATATTTTACGTATTGTTTATAATATAATCATGGCTGTTCAAATACAGCTAACGACGAATTTTTAATACCCTTTTTGTTTTTCCTATTTATTTATTATATAATTGTATAAGTAGAGAATATAAAACAAATATTATTTATCTTTAATAAAGAGCTTGTATAATCCAATATTAGTTAATATTATATTATATTTATATGTACATATATAAATATAGTATTATTTGTTGTTCGTAATAAAAAGTAAATAAAAATAACTATTTAGACTAGCTGCTACCTGGGTGCGTTCCATGTTACCAGAAGAAGAGGCGAATTGTGGAAAGCCAGGAAGCGAGAAAAAATGTTAAAAAAAACTATTATCTATTGTCTCGATTGTCCAAATTCACTACAAATGTGTTGAGAGTGTTTTAACGAATACCATAAATCACCGTTATATAAGGAAATATTGTATCTCGGATATTAATTAATAGATTATATATATTATAAACAATAACGTTTGAAATTTTAATATGAAAATAAAAATGAAATTAAAATTATTAGGAATAATATTTGGGGAAAAGGTATGGCACGTAAATACCGGTGTATAGTAAAACTACTATCAAGTAGATATCACAATTCATTTTTCAGTATTTTTCCTTTAGGAGTACTAGTTTTTTGTACAATTTGCATAATTTTTGTTTTATTAGAAATAATTTTACTATCTAATTCTAATATCCTAAGAATTTTATAATATTTTCTAAATCTTTTTCGGATCATATGAACTATATGTTGATCTTTAACAAGATCAATAGTTGATCCCAATATTAAATGAATGTACCTAATATGTTCTAATTTCAATAATATAATTTTTTTCTTATTTCTAGCAGTTCTTCGATCAATGAAATTTAAATGTCGCCTTAACTTTCTATAATCACATAGAAGCTGTTCGATAATTTCTAAACACAGCCAACGAATGCGAACAATACATTTGTCTGGTAGATCGCTAGCACTTAATAAACAAATATTTGTTAAAGCTTCCACGCGTGAATCTCCATCTAAATTTGCTAATACGTAATTAAGTAAATATGGAATGTTAATTGGTAAAGAAAATGGAAATACCGTACTGTCCTCTTTTCTGAAAAAAAAAGAAATATTTTTCACATTATATAATAGCCATTAAAATTATTGTATATAATTTATTTTATTTTTTTATTAAAAAAATTCTTATTACCTTTTTGCTGGAAAAAACAAAATAGATGGAAAATGATTCATACTATATTCCCATGGTAAATCATTATTATCTCCATCTATGCGTACAAATATTAGATGATCCATTGCAGACAAGTAATGCGCTACCATCAAGTAAACATAAGATACTGCATTACAAAATGCACAATATGGGGAATAATACATTACAACCACATCCTATTAACAAATCATTAAAAAATAATAATGTAATATGTTATATTTATTTAATATTCTTAGATTTTTAACTTGGATTTACCTTAGTTGTATCCAAGATAGTATCCAAAAACGTTTCACTCGTCAAATCTGGTATACACATTTTCAATGCATTTTTCGAATCACATTTAATCTTGGTCTTAAATTTGTTTACGAAACATCGTGAATTATCAGATCGTAATGTACGTTGTAAAAAACCTTGAGTATAATTATTTATAAATTCTATAACAGCATGCCTACTGAAATCTGTTTCCATAACATATTCACTTTCTTGCTGAAATATATAATAATATAATATTACAACTTGAAAGATGAAATAAATAAATGTGAGGAACAAGAAATGATAAATAAAAAGTAACGTGTCTAAAAAAAAATATAAGCATTAAAACTTACAGCAACATCTAGAATGATAGCAGCAGTTTTATCTTTTTTTTTCAAAATATCAATTCCCAAACCTTCCGCAAAATGGAAATAATGTAGACTATCAATTGCAATTAAAGATAACGTCCTATTTATATTGCATAAAGATTTTATTAAACTTATATTAGATTGGTTAAAAGAAACTTGAGGAAATATTGGTTTGTGATATCTATGCCCTGCCAACCATCTTTTACAATTTTCTTTTAAATAGGTATGTTTTATCGCAGTAGGAGATAGTGGATCATTTTCATCAGACTGTGATGATTTGTACTCTGAACTAAAAATTATAAATATAATTTATTAATATTTATATTATTACATATATTATATTAACTTATATCATATAAAATATTTACTATACCTTTTTACATCCACACTTTCATCTAAATTAATTGAAACATGATCTCGATTGCAACAAAATTCCTGTTCAGTTTGAGTATTTTCTGATATAGGTATTTTAAAAATATCTATTTCTTTACATACATATGCATTTTGTTCGTGAATAGAAGTACAGACAGATAACTCCTTATCAACTGAATTCAATGTTTCCTTTTTGCATAATGAACATTTATTCATGAAAACATTTGCACAACAGCTGTTATTAATCCATTGCTGAACAGAAACACTGATTGTAGGCTCATCTTTTTTCATTTCATTTTCATTTACAAAACGATTACATTCTTCATTTTGTTTAATGTAACGAGACATTGCTGTATAACGTTTGTATTGAAGACGCAAAATAATATCTTTCACTGAAAGATTATTCGCACAATTATAGTATTGTAATCCAAGTTCTCTAATCTATAAAAAATTATTATAAGATAAATATATGTATGTGTATATATATCTATTTTAGGAAAGGAATATATTATTGTATATAATAATATTTAAAATAATGCACAATTTATAACATACCAGATCATAATTGTAATTTTCATAATGCAAAGGATTACGTGGAGTAAATAAAAAAAATACAGGTCCTTCTCGAAGATAAGGTGCAAGAGTAAGAGCTTTCATTCCAGGAGGTTGAAGCCATAATGTTGGTTGATGGATCGAACTAGTAATCCAATTCAATATATTTTCCGGTGTCCATTCTTTATCATCCGGATAGTTCTAAATGTTAAAATTACATTTAGAGATAAATTGTTTACATAAAACAAATCTAATGAAGAACGAAATATATCAATTTGAAAATACATAAAAATAAAGGAAGTGTTTATATTTCATTTACCAAAGTTTCATTCCACATAAATAAAGATGCAGAAGGTGTTTTAGTAATTTCGTAATTGGATTGACTGGATAATGCATTTGTTACAACACCAAATGCCAGTTCTCTATTAGGATCCTTTTCTAATGATTTTATAGCAGCTTTATAAAATTCTTTATACCCCGGACTGTTAGCCAATCCGGTAAAATTAAAATAACCTACAATTACAGCCTGCAATGAATAAAACAGAGTACGATAAAAAAAAAAACAAAAAATAATTAATTTTGTTATAAAACCATTTACATCATAAGTGCATATATGTGCACATTTTGCCTGGCAACTATCACCAAATGGGTTATTAATTATAACAATTTCTATTGATTATTTGCACTCACATCATAAGTAGCAAGCAATTGCTTTATAGATTTTTTATTTGTTATCCTAATAATTGGATTTATAAATGCGTGGAGAAATCGAATCATATACGGTGCAGTACGTATGCCTCTGTATTGTATACCAGAATCTCTTGCTGGATAAAGTATAAAAACCGGATAACTTTGAATTTTATTGAATTGAGTTCTGCATTCAGAATTTGGATGCCAACAATTAATGGCTGTAAAAAATATCTAAAAAAAAAAGATAATTTATTATAAAACAATACAAAGGAAGGATATAATACAAGATTATAATATAAATGTATTATTATTTTGTTATACCTGTGGATAATAATATTCTGCTACTTTTTCAAATTCATCTCTTACTAATTGGCTTTCCGCATCCCACGGTGCATAATACATAACAAAACTAAATTCTATATCCGTTACTCTGTCTATCATAGCGCTTAAGTGACCTTTGTAAAAATCTAAAACGATAGAACTTTGATTGAAAAATGGTCTCGCTGATGGTGGTTTAGATATTCTTGGTGGTCTGTAAAATAAAAATAAATAGAACACACACACAAGATATAAATATCAGATGGATCGAAAAGTTTTATTAAAAACACAACTTAAAACTTACGAGCTGTGAAGTGCGGCTAACGCGGTGAACATGACAGCAAGAATAAAACATATTATTTCTGTAGCATAAGAGAACATTTTGTTAGCCAATTTTTGTTCTATCGTTGTATTTTGATTTGACTCTTTGGCCACGTCGTTACTTCCTGAATCCGGTATTGTTGAGCGCAAGTTATCAACATTTCTCAACGGGCTTATTTCGCGCTCTTCACTTGACATTATCCGTTAAAAGTAAAAAGAAAAATTAAAGAAGGAAATAGCGTTTATTCACGCTCATAACACACTTATCATTTTCCTCTGTGAAACTGTCACAGATAATAACAACTGATTTAATTATGAGAGATTAGGTAGGCTTTCCTTAGACTTATTCTGGCTTTCTATATATATATAGGTATATTAACAAAGCGGAAACAGCTGATCACTTGATAACATATTAAAAGATATTTAAATTTATGATATAAATATAATCATACAATCAAAACTGGAAAATGCCATGATTAAGTCAAATTTTTATCATCAATTTCTAATGGTTACATATTTTTTTTTTTTACAAATTACAATTGTATTTTTCATTCATTGTATATTGTATTATTAGGTTTCACTCACTACAGTACCCCCAATCAGGGTTTTTAACATAAACAGTAACTAATATATTACTAATCGACCTAAAAAGATATTAACCTAAAGGTTGGTTTATTTTTCTCTACAATTTTCAATGCCCTCTGGAGAGAGGAAGAAAAATTATAGCATACATATATATATTTAAATGTATACTTTTAATCTTATATACATGTAAATCACATATAACTAGGCATGAGCGGTTTATTCAATTTTCTCGTTCTAGTATTTTTATTTGGGTACATTCAAAATGCTCACGATGCATTTTAATTATATAAGAAAAAACAAGTATGACTAAATTTATGGTTGCTATAAAGCCATACTCAACTTGTAGCCTAACAAGCCTTAATTTGAAGTTCAGTATCCTAAAATGTACAAACATTAATTTACTTTTTTTCTTTTTTTATTCACGAAACAAAAGAAAACATCGAATCTCCATTTTTTTCCATTTTGCAGATGGCATTGATGTGCTATTACTATTTGTAGGGATTTTCAATCCGATTTTCCGAAAGAATTTCTTAATGAAACAATTGTATATTTAATTTCATAAATGAATTATTTAATTATTAACTTATTTTATATTTGTATAGATTTTAAAAAACACAACATTCTTTTTTAATTTAATTTTAAAAAGACAAATTAACAAAAATTCCTATCGTCGACAAATGCTAACACATTTTCTCCTTAGGGTAAATTTATTCTAAGAAGTTTGCACTTAATGCTACTATGTGTTTAATTGACAACAATATTTACAGGACGCACGTGTATTATAGACGCTCATAGAGAAGTAAAACAAGACTAAAATTTATATTTTTTGACAGTTTAATTTTAATACAAAGAAAAATGTTCTATCACGTAAGTAAAAGCTTATTGTTTTATAGTTCTGTTTTTTTAATTATTTTCTTAAACTTAAACTCTACAATTTATTTCTTCAAAGATCAATCTCTCTCTCAACTTGATCAACTAAAACTTGATGAAGATGAGTCAACCTTTATTGAATTAGTTTGGAGAAATTATTATTTTTATATATGTTTATTAATTTTAATGTAGATATCATTGGAACAAGAAGTTTTATTACATCCAAGATATTTTGGACCACAACTTCTTGAAATAGTTAAACAGAAGCTTTATACAGAAGTAGAAGGAACCTGCACTGGAAAGTAAGACCATATATTTGAATTTGAATGTGTGCAAGAAGTATTTATTAAATAATATTTTAGGTATGGATTTGTTATAGCAGTAACACTTATAGATAATATTGGTGCTGGTATAATACAACCAGGGCAAGGTTTTGTCGTATACCCTGTTAAATATAAAGCAATTGTCTTTAGACCATTTAAAGGTGAAGTTTTGGATGCAATTGTAACACAAGTAAACAAGGTAAACAATTAAAAATATTATAAGAAAATATAAAAATTAGTTTCTCATACATAGATACGAGCATTTATAATTAATGGTAACAATATTATATTTTACAGGTTGGGATGTTTGCAGAAATAGGACCATTGTCTTGTTTTATATCTCATCATGTAAGTATCAATAAAATGTTTTTTTTTGTAGTACTAAATGTATTTTATTTCATAAATATGTAAAATATATTATTTTTCAGTCAATCCCGGAAGAAATGCAATTTTGTCCAAATGTAAATCCACCTTGTTATAAGTCTAAAGAAGAGGTAATTATTTAGAAGATAAAATAGTATAATAATTTAAAAAATAATTTTAATTTTTAAATTATCTACACTGTGCTTGTAATAACCGGTATAGAACATACTGCATACAAATGTTTCTAAATTCTCAGGATGTGATCATTCAAGCAGACGATGAAATAAGATTAAAAATAGTTGGAACAAGAGTAGATGCTACTGGTATTGTTAGTATTCTTCAATTTAAATATTATTAATAATAAAAATATTTATATAATATATAATAACCATAGATAAAAACATTTTTTTTTTTTTTAGTTTGCTATAGGAACATTGATGGATGATTATTTAGGTAAGATTACTTAAGTTATAATGATAATTTATTAATATATATTTAACTATAAAAAAGATTACTTTTTTCTCTTTTTTTTTCCAGGTCTTGTATGTAACTGAATTATTTATATATTCTATTATATAAATTGCTCTCCTATAAATTTGTAAATAAAAAGGAATACATTATATAGCAATGTCTATTGCAATTAAATGACAAACTGCGATGAACTATATTTATACATTGACATTTTAATAAATAAGAATTTAAATTTAATTATTACAATTAACATAAATACTATTTTATATTACCTATTCTTATTTTTCTTGTTTTTACACGTGTTCAAACAAACATATCTACTATACGCATGTATATTTAAAAATACATGTCATATATATATAAATAAAACTTTATACATGTTCTAAATTGTATTAATTTCTTTAGATCATTGAAATTTACTCGAATTATGTTTTTAGTTATCTTTGTTTCACTGATTCACTGGTGATCCTCATGGCATTCAAACGTGTTATAAGCTTTTTTTGTGAAGAATTTGTAAATAAAAGTAAAGATATCTCTGATGTATATATCGATTCGCAAATAATGAATTGATTTTTTGTTAAATTAAAATAATTAACATATTACTTTAAATAAAAGAAAATGTTTAAATCTATGTAAATTAATTCATTATTATACAAGGATGTGCTGTGGAAACTTACAGCATTAATAAGCGTCGATAAGATTATATTAATGTACATAAATTGTGTTTATTTTGCTACTAGTGTAACCTTTTAGTTTCTTCGTCATTTTACAATGAACATATGATTTTAATATCATAATCAATTCATTTCAACTATTTTGTGGTTGTAGATTCTTAAACCCTATAAACAATGCAAGTTTTGTAACTACTACCGGTTTATCTTTTTCATAAAGTTTACTTTGATCGGGCATCAACTTGTCTATTACATGTTTATATATCAAACCATCTGCACCAACATAATATGTAGAAAATCCATCATACCATCTAAAAATTATAATAAGTATTTTAAATATTTTTTATATTCTTGTTTTATATTCCTGTTAAATTAAATACCATAAATAAAATACATACACTTCTGCATCGCTTAAAGCTTCCTTAATTTTCCAGAATTTATATCTCCATAATGTAAAAAGTGTTTTTAGTCCTGAAATACCGTTTATTCGCCAACGTACTTGTATCGTATCATCTTCCGGATTAATAGTAATTTTTAATACATTTAATTTTACGTATGCAAATTTGAAATGGGCTAATGTTCTTAGGAGGACTACTTGTTTGATGTAATTAAAAAGACCCCTAAAAAGTTTAATCTTAAATAAGTTAAAGATATTAAAATTTTAACATTTTAATAATATACTTACTGCATTTCTACTCCTTTAATATTATTAACAATTATTATATGTGGCGAATATATTGAGTAATTCAATGTTTTACCGAAGAAATTTGGTAGCTGAAAACATCACAAATAATATCTATTTACAATATAAGTTCAAAATATTTAAAATAATTTTTATAAATATTATAATAAATGGTGTAAATACATACGTCATTGCTGAGACAAGTAAATATATGTTGTAATTGTTCTTTGGACGGTCTACCATCCCTATCAGTAGCCAATTCTTTGTCATTAATTTCTTGCGCTTTAATGTTTCCACCATTTGCGAGTAAAATAGTATTTTTCTTCAAATTATCATCCGCAATGGTATTCAACATTTGTTTATTAAAACAAAATCTATCATCATTTAGGATATAGTAGATATCTCTTGTTTGAGATACATTTTTCGTTTTTTTACAATCTATGCTATTGTTATTATTATTATATAGCAACAAATTATTTAAAACTGGTTCCGTATTTAAGAACCTACTGTGATTTGTCCAACCCTGCTGCATTATATGTAAAATTTCATTTTCATTTTTTTTCTTATTGTAACCCTTAACCAATTCATTTTCCAATTTTCGATGGAATGGATATAGGTCTGTGTAAATTTCTAAATCGCTATCTGTTAACTTTGTTTTTGTATTCACCGAAGTTTGAGGTCCCAAAAACTGTAATATGATATAATATTAATTAAATTAAAAACAATAATGTAATATTACAAAGTTATTTGTGATAGTAGAAATAATTTAAAGGAATATTTTATTGTAAAATTATTATATACTATGTATTATATACTATACTATTTAATTATTATATTATATGAATAAAAAACGATATATACAACATCAAATTGATTATAATTTGATGCATATAATTGTGGACAATGACAGAACGTTTCGGGTATTGTTGTAAAAAAGAAGAAACCTTTAATTAAAAATAATTTAAGAAAAAATTCATATATTTTAACAATACTAACACGCACAACATTTAAATTGGTCGTAGTTATTCTCTCTTTCTCTCACTAGTTATGTAAGATTTAAATTATAGGTTAGAAAAAGTCGGCATTAAATTTTCATTGTTATTACATATTTTTACATAAATGTAAAAATATTACAATTAATAAAAATAATTTTACAATGTAAACGCATTAAGAAGAATTTAAAACATATAATTGTTTTGTTATGATTTAACTTACCTCATCCAAAAATAAAGAGGACTTTACGTTTTTTGGTAACCGACAATCGATTTTCGTAACTTGTTTTCTCGTATTTACAAATGATGTAAATTTATTTGAAATAGTACGAAAGCAAAGAGACATTTTAAATAATTTATTTTATTGTTTTTCGTAACAATACAATTCAATCGTAAATCGTATACGAAAACGTTTCAACAACGAGCATTGAAACACAAGTATATTTCTGACCTCGACATGTTATTCCAGAAACAACTAGTAACAACAAAGATACACAGGGCTAACAATCTTTCTGCATTACCTAAGAAAGTTTAGACTCAAGATCGAATTAATATGTTTAAAACGAGAAACGTTTGAAGTGCCATCTGGTTTTTATAACTTCAGTTACCATTAAAATCCTTCCGTATAAATCCTTCGTTTACTTTAAAATTATATTACATTAATTAATAAGGTTCAATGAATGTATTTAGAATTAATTTTGTGTTTTTTGTTTCTTTTCTTTTTTAAATATAGATATATTACATGTGTTTAATTATCTTTATAAATATAAAATAAGTAAAATCGGATCCAACGATCAAGATTCGTTACCAAATATTTAAAATATTTTATTGTATTATATTTCCAACTTTTAAATAAAAACATAATTTTGACACGCGATAATCACAGTCATTTTTGTTTCGACAATTATTAAATTGAACAATAATTATACAAATTTCTTTCTTTCTTTTTTTTTTTAAATATAAAAAAGTAGTAAATAACAACATATAATTTAAAATATATAAGTTAATAAAATTGTAACATTTTAGCCTTTTAATAAAGGAATAGAATATTGATATATTAAAAAGATTATTTGTTATATGAATTATTCTTGAACTTTAAAAATAACTAGTTAATTAATGACTGAGTCTGTTCTATTTACAATCTTAACGATGATTTTTTTATCCGTTTTTTTTCTTTTTTTAATTTAATATACATGCATTTAATTATTATATAAACATTTTTTTGACGTTTAAAGACTTTCTCCCCTTTTTTGTTGTCAATTGATGCATTATATTCTACATCAAGGTAATTCTGTATATCCATGCATAAAAACATGTTAGATTATTATGGTACAAATAAAAAATACATACATATATATATATATACATATACATATATATATATATATATATATATACATGCATTGTTAGTACTATATCGCTTCATATGCAATATCAACTCCAATTCTCATAGGGGGACCATTTAAAAATTCTTCCAATTCGTCACGCCGTCTGTTTTCATCTCTTGATCTATTAAGAGAACGTTTTTTCTTTTTTTCACTTTTATCGTTCTTCTCTTTATCCTTTTCTTTATCCTTAGATTTCTTTTTCCTTCTTTTCTCTTTTTCATCTACCTACAATAAAAATCAATGAAATTAATTAATTAAAGAAAATATATATCTCAAATAAAATTAATATAAACCTAAATAAAACTTGTGTGTAATAGTTTACCTTTTCCTTGTGTTTTTTCTTTTCTTTCATTATAGGACTGCTACCATTAGAACTTATATGTTGCATACTAATATTGTCAAGTAACTCTAAATGAACATTGGAACTTGTAACGCTAACATCTAAACTTTTATCACTTAATTCCAATTTATCTTTCCTCGTACTATTACAAGTTACATCTTCACCACCTTCAGGACTTTGTCGCCATTTAGAATCACATTGCAACCAACTATCAAATGCGTCAGGATATATATCAGGCTGTTCATTAATTCTAATGTTATTAGAAATGTGAATTTCTTGCTCTATGGATGAAATAGAATCACGTTTATTAATTTGTCTTTGTGCTTCAGAATTCAATTCTGTATTACTGCTTATTATTGATTCGCGTTTTAGTTTTTGCTTATTTAATGGATTTTCCGATAATTTAGGTTGTATGGGTGATGCAATTTCGTCAGCAGAAGACAAATCATCTTCGTATTCTGCCACCAAAGGATTTGCAGTTTCTACGTCGCTATTAAAAATAAATAAAAAAAAGAAAATTATAAATGTGTACATATTAAAAACAAAGGAATAATCTATAAAGATAAAAGAACAAATTTATACCTTTCTGAATTTAATTCTTCATGTTGTATTTTTTGAGGAGATATCTGATTATTGTCTTCTAAAAAGGATCTGTCTAAAGGACCATCATCTGGTACAAAGTCTTCGACACTGGTTAATGGTTTGTTCAAATTAAGAGCATTAGTGCTGGACAGCCTTTCCGTTTCTCCTTCTTTTTTGTTTCCAAAGATTTTAGACATTAAAGATTGTGATTTACCTGTACAATCTTTTCGTTCTAAATTATCGTGTAGAGATTCATTTACTTTATAATTATCTAGTTTAGAAGTACTTTGTGCACTAGATAAATTTGATATGGATTGTGTGTTTTTAACTGATACAATAGAACTATCTGAGTTATCTTTAACTAAATTTTCCTTTTTCGGTGGAGACTTTAATTCTGTATTTTTTACAGGTATAGGAATCCCGCCACCAATTGGGCCAGGCATTGATATTGATCGTCGTACTTCGGTACTTGAAGTTGCAATACCATTAGATGGTGCGATGCGATGATTACTCAAAGATGAAGTAACATTAGGGACTAGAATACTTGCAGACACAGAATCAGCAAGAGCTCTTCTTCTGTTCACAAGATTGTCTAAAAATTTATTATAATCTGCATCATCACTGTCTTGGAAAAGATCAAGTTCTTGTACCGTCAAATGAGTTTCTTCTTCATTAGTTTCAAGCTGTTTTAGTAAAGTTTCTCTTTGTAGTTGAAGAAACGGAAGATTAAAAAACTTATGCAAAAGCTTTAATCCAAAACCATTTCTCATTGATGATTCTGCATATCTTATCTATATAAAAATAAAATATAAAACATTAATATATATCATTTAATAATGTTAATAAATATATATATATACTAATAGAATGTGTAAAAAGAAATTATTTACTTGTGCAGATGGTCTGTGCAATGAATCAATAAAGTATGTTATATGATCCGTTGTAACTGTTCTATGATGAGACATATCGCAATGATTGCCTAAAACTATAATAGGTATATGGCTAGGAATTTTTGGAAGTTCACGTTGAACATAATCAAATGTCCAAGTTTTGGTTATATCCATCATAATAATAACACCGTTGGTCCCTTTATAAACGTCAAGGAATTCCGCATCTAAAGCAGGCTCTTCAATAATGGTTTCAGTAGTAGAATTATCCATTTTTAAACCTTCCATTTTTCTCCTTCGTCTTCCACGGTCCACAACATCCCATACCTCAACTTTTACTACATCATCCGTAGCCTTATAATTCCATTGAATACTAGCAACTTGTATTTCTTCAGTAGGTATATATTCTTCAACAAATTTTTGACCTTGTAGTCTATGAAATAAACACGTTTTTCCTACATTTCTATCACCTTTTATGATGATCTTCACTAAAAATAATAGATATATTATTGTATTAAACGATAAGAGTTTAGAAGAAGAAAAAAAAAAAAGAAAAAATCAAGAAATTTATAATTTTACTATTATATTGTACTCCTTTAGCAAATTTTCTTTGTAACGTTGTTGGCATAGATTGATGGGCTGGTCTAGCTGATGCATTCCCAACCCCATCAGACTTTCCAGCTAATCTTTTAAAGGCAGAAAACATTTTCTTCTATTTTGATTTTATGTATTCGTCAAAAACTATGGTCTTGTAAATTGACCAACTATATAATGAATATCTGTACAAAAAAAGTTATTATTTAAATATAATAATTAAATAAAATATGTTAAGTACTTTATGTTAAATTACATTTAATATCGCTTAATATCCAAAGAAATATGAAATTACATATAAGGAAATATTTAACAATGTTTTTAATGATTATTTTCACAAGTTAAACATAATACAAGTAAAACAATATTTTTTAATGAACATTATTACCATGAATCTCATTTATAAGCTTACCACATATTATAAATAGAATAAAATAAACAAAAAAATATTATATACATATAATTTCTTTCCGCAGAACAAAACTCAAGCAGCTGTCAAGCTATCATAAACTGTTTCTCTTTCCAACCATAAACAACAAAAATCAAAGACTAAATCTACAATCGTTCTTTTTATAATGGTGAAATTTAAATGCTAGAAATAGATTTTCTACCAATAGAGTGCGCACCAGCGTGACTGACCAATCATAATATGTCCAAAGCCACCATATCAACTTATCCTGACCAATAAAAGCACACCTTATGAGAGCTATACGAGTGGTAAAATACAAAATATACCTACAATGAGTAAAAACAATATTTGGAGGCCCAGATTTTCTTCAATTTCATTCAACTGAAGAGAATATAACAATAATAAATATTAACAAAAATCTCATAACGTTATTAACAAAAGAATAAATAGAATAAATATAATAAAACAAAAATTCTATTGCCTAGTATTTGCATATCAACGTTTCTGTGATTAATTCTCAATAATCAAATTCTTTATAAATTAATCCCTCTAGCTAGACTATAAACTAGTTTGTTATTTGTTCAAATAACGTATTTTATTGTCTAAAAAAAAAATTACAAATTATTATTAATAAATATTTGACTAAGTAATTAATAATCAAAGTTACAAGTCTCCAATAGCATTCAAAACTTTAAATAAGAGAGGTTTAAAATTATCACAAAGTAAAGAACTTTTTTCTCCATGTGTTATCGTCAATAAAGAATGCGCTTTTTTCAACGCTTCATAAGCTTGCTTTACTTTATTCAAATATAATTGAATTTTTCCTATCATAAGGTATAATAATCCCGTTAAAGGATATCTTTCTCCATAATATAATCTGTAATGGAAAAAATAATTTTATATTTAATATCTAAAAATAAATATATTAAATATTTATTTAAAGATAATATAAAATACTGACAAATATCCTGGTACAAGTCTTAGTCCGTAATGCTCTGCTTCTTCCCATGAAGTTAAACGTATAGAAGCTTCGAATGCTGCTTCTAAAGTACGTATATATTGTATATTAAATGCATGTAATACACCTTCCTGTTTCTTTAAACATATTTTACTCACATCAAGATCTATCATTAGATAAGAAATTATAATAGCCTATAATATATAGAATAAATTTCTGTCAGAGATATATGTGATTTAAGATAGAAAAGGATACAAGCCATATTTTTCATATTTTGTAAATGATGGGCAGAGAATTCCGTAACTTCGTCAAATGTTTCTTTAAAATTTTGGGGAAATTTCGTATTACATTCTTTGCATTCTGTAGCATCGGAAGAATTTGGATATGTACAAGACGATTTTGGACAAGCAGCAGCTCCTGCCATTGGTTCTGGTTGCTTGCATCTTTGGCAATCGCACAGAAAATAATATGAATTCTTTAATTCTTCGCATCTATCTTTAGTCGAATCCAGAATGTCAATATATGTTATTCTTATCTGTATATATAAAAATCAATATTAGAATCTAATATATATACACACATATAATGATAATTTGAAATTATCTCATTGTGTAATCTATATTTCTTTCAAATTAAAAATGATATTATATTATTATATATACCTGTGACCAATTTAAACATGGAAGATCTTCAAGAGTTCTTATTAAAATAGTAGTTCCTTCGAATACAGCAACTGCATTAGGATTGCAGCTATGATCAATCACAGATGGTGCCAGATAAATACCAACTCCAATACTATTCATATCTAAATCTAATATATTGAAGGAATTAATACATATTCTACCATAAATACCCAGTAACTCTGCTGTATTTGGTACCGGTATGTTACTAAGAAATACTAGCAGAACTGCACATATAGATGTAAAATGTTCTAATCGTTTGGCGTCTTTTTTAATATCGGAATAATCTATTACAAGAGAGAGAGAATAGAATGTAAATCTGAATATTATTCATTATTTCATTTCAATTATATTATTTTACTTTTAATTAAAGATTATACACACACTTACGTGACATAAGATCTTTAAATTTTTTATAACCTGTCTCAGAATAATATCCCTTTTCTTCTCCTCCACCTTGATGTAGTTTTATAATAATACGTGCCATTAGTCTTGCAACATCTGGTATTATTTTGGGTGATATTCTTTTCAAATTTGGACATTCTATCTTATGTATTGCCCAAGCTTCCTTTTGGCAAGTACGATTGCAATAATACACGTATTGACAACTAGAACATTTGAAAAGTTTTCCACTGGAAACAAAAAGAAATAAAAACAAAAAATAATAATAATTCAAATTTTGTATATTAAGTGGACCCGGAAAGTAATGTCGTTTATGGAAATATCAACATTTGTTTAACCATTAAACAACTATGGATCAAAGTCTGTCGAAAAATAAATAAACAACGACATTACTTTCCAGTCCAATTAATAAATACGTCATAAATCTCGAAATACAAAAAAATGTTTCATTTTTTTTTAATACTATATCACAGAAGATATTCCAAAAAAGAAATATTCTCCCATTAATTACATAATTTATTTTTAAATCGTCGTTTACCATTTCAAACAATTATCGCATCGAACAGTTCTTTTATCGGAACTAAGAGTAAAGGAAAATGGTTTGGCAGTTAAAATCGTGGTGCCCTTTTCTAAAGTATTTATATTTTCTTTCATCATATGGAATACAAATTAGACACGTTTTATTTGCAAGAAAAAAAAAAGAATTATTATTATAAATGTTTCATATCAAACGTTTGTTTTATTATTTAAATAGGTTTTCTAATACACGACGCAAAAAAAATTCAAACACCGGATTTACTACGTGTAACATAACCTTTCTGAGATACTTTTAAATCAACGTAAAAATATTATACAGTAGAGACTAGATTTCGTAGCGTTCTCAAAAGTTTTGTCCCCTCAAAGTGTTTTCCCTTCCTCATAAGATTTCATCTATAGGAAATGAGGGGATTATGACGATGAGCGGAGCATATTTATACGTGGTGAACAATTCATGTGGATGACGGTAACATAACTTCAAAACTACTATAAACATTTCATAGTAATTACATAATTAGTTTATAAGTAGTTATTTATTAAATAATAATTAAAATTAAGAATTTGATTAATTTAATGATACTGTAATAGTATTTAATAGTATATTTAATTAATGGTTTTAAATTTCGCGGGTATTAGGTTCATTGTAAGTTTGATAGTTTAGTAAGCAGCAGTTGTCTATTCTCATTGGTGTATAATAATCGGACCACGCCTACTAGAAATCCTTTTGATAAGTTTCCTGCTCCCGAGACCGAAACGAAATCGAGTCTCTACTATAATATTTTACCTTTTTTTCTTTTTCTTTTCCCTCATTTTAAATAACATATTAATCTACCATTATTAGTCAGATGCCAACCGCTTTGTCATATTATATATATAATTACGAAGCAATAATAATAATAATAATAATAATAATAATAATAACAACAAAAACGTGTTATCATATTTATCAGTTAAAGAATGATACTTTACAAATATTTACTAAACGATAAATGTAATTTGCTTAAAAGTTAAGATATAAATAAATAAAACTCCGAGCTTTTTAATTCTTACCTTTCTACTAAACAGTAATCACACCTTTCGATTCGAAATAAACTTTTTAAAACATGTACAAACGGTTTGGACGTTAAAATTGTTGTTCCGGCATTTATGGTATCCTTATTATACCCTTTTTTAATTTTCATTTTTTAATTAGTTAAAAAAAAGAGGTTTTTTTTATTTTTTGAGTTTATCAAGTATTAAATTAGGCAGATCACTTTCCTTCGTGCAAAAACTTCTAATGTCCGCAAACTCTAGACCTTTCTTACCCCTTTAGATAGATAAATTTAAACTGGAGTTATTTTAAGATTGGTTTATTTTAGAGCCAATATGTATTATTAGCAATAATAATGCCTGTTAACCCGATTCTCTTTAAATCACACATTAATAAATTACATATTTACTAATTATATGAAAAAGAAAGAAAAAAAAATTAATTAGTGTGAAAAAAAAAGAAAAAAAAAAATATATATATATATATACAATTGAATATTTTATTTACAATAACATAAAACTGTAATAAATCATCAAAAAATAGGGTAACAATAATAAATTCATCAATTAATCCTTTTACATACTTAAAATTAATTATATATTGCTTTGCAATTTTTCATGGAAGAATATATTGATATTATAATCATATACACTTGTATGTGCCATTGTTTTAAAAGACTGAGAGAAAAAAAAAAAGATTAAAAACACACAGAAAAAATATATTTTTTTCATAGTAAACGCAGTGTCATATATATATACAATGCTATTGTTTCTTTTTTTCTTGTTTTATTTTGTTTTGTTTTGTTTTTTCTTTTTCTTGTTTTTATATATATATATATAAATTAGTCTTTTGCATGCCACTTCTTTGTAGGTTTTCTTTTTTTTTCAATTTTCAGACTCCTGCTTTACGGACATAATATCATCTTTCAAAGTCCACTTTTCTGGCCTTTCGTATATGGTGGTATATTATATTCATATATGCTTTTTTTTATGCGATAGTTGATTTTGAAATATGTTCCGACAATTTTGTTTTTCTCTATTTTAATTTGAATGTTTTTATATTAACAATTTTTCTTTTTCATTTCCTTTTCAGAGCTGTTCATTCAGCATGCGATAATCCCATCTAAAGATCGATCGAACGTACGATGAAGTAGGAATGGGAGAAAGTTTGGCTTTTACATGTGTGATAATGTAATGATGTATTTTTGTTGGTAGGTTTGTTAAAATGTCTACCACTCTTTTTTGTGCTCATCCATTGATACACCCCCAGGACCCAAAGATACCAACATTAAAAGGCCACCAATTACTGATAATGTCTGTAATTAAATATATTTATTATTATTTAAATAAATGTAGGGTATATAATATTTTGAAAATAAATATAAATATAATTAAATGCAATACTATACCTGGAAAAAGTCATATTTGAGGAAGTCTCGTAATGGTTTATGGTCTGGAATAGTCCACCATGCATTATGGTAAACGTTTAATGCAGAAAGTACAAGTACCAAAAGCAATGAACTAAGTTTAGTCTTATATCCAATAGTCACCAAACACATTAAAATACTTCCCAAAATATCTTGTGAAATTTGAAGGAATGATACTTCGAAACGAATTAATGTTATAAACATGAATACTAAAAGTACTCTTCCAGCAAGTTGTAATAAATTCTTCGGTTTGTTATCACCAAGTGATGGAACACCAGCGAATAATGATCTTCCTTCGACTCTAGATTCAGCCAATACAAGAAGTAATGCGCCTATCAATGCTAAATTCCTGAACAGGAATTGCATATCAAATAAAATACTATATGCGAATGTCTGTAAAACCAATATAAAAAATAAAACTCCACAAGCTATGTTGACTTTCCATCTTGTAATGACCATAACACATCCTCCAAGCTGTCCAACTAAATTAACAAAGACGAAGACATGGGCTAAAAATTTGCCACAACCCCAAGACATATCCATATATTCTTTTTGTTCGTTCCATTGAAACCACATACGAAGTCCATCTTCCAAAAATGTTGATATAAGACACAATCGTGCTAGAGTTGGTAATATATGTTTTCCACTACGTATAACCTGTTATAACAAACAAAAAAAGAAATAATAAAATTGTTATTCCGTTTGAAGATGTAACAAATTTTAAATCCATTTTAATAAAAATTATTAAATTAATATAACACATTGATCTTTCATTACCAGAATTGTAGTAATATAAAGATAAAATAAAAAAGCATAAATTGCATACAAATTAGCAATATAATATATGATGATATGCATAATTTTGTTATCTTAAAATTTAATTGTACAAATGTATATAAAATATTATGAAATAGTCATATAATAATTTACTATAAATCACATTGCTAATAGATATTTAAAAATGTCGATTATTTATTTATTTTTTCAATGTAAACTTACGAATTGTTAAACGAATGTAAAATATAAATAAAAGGATAAGTTAAAATATTTTTATAAAAAATCTAGACTTAGAACATTGAATGTACTTATAACCTTAAACACTATCAACTTGTCTATGATATTAAATAAAACTTTGCATTTGAAAATAACGTTTGATGATAGTTTTTAGTCAAGAATAAAACGTACATATTAAAATATATATAGAAATATGTGAGGGAAAAGATGTTATGTTGGATACGATGACGTTGACAGGAGATACTTATATACCTGTGGGTGCACGAACGGCTTTTTGTCGAAATCTAATATACATCGTCCCTTTATGTCTAATTAATTAAAAACAAATAACAACAAAATAAAGAATAATAATATTAATAGTTTTACCTGATCTGCTATTTCTTCAGCTTTTGAAAGTACCTCCTGCGAGATCACCATCGTGTTTTATTCAAAAAGTAAAAAAGTGTCCATGCACATACATGCACACACGTGTGAGCACCACACAAGTAGTACGAAGAGAAATGAGAAAGAGAAGGACAGAGATATAAAATAGAAAGAGAGAAAGACTGTGATAGGAGGTAAAGTAGCAAGCACGCCGATTTCTATACTTTAACACGACTACAAACGACTGTACACGATACTCGGACTTCTCTCAATGATGTGGAGATTGAGTTAACGTCATTTCCGGCATACGTGGTCGAAAAATGTACGTGTCGTTAAAATCCATTAAAAATTTCTAAGATTTTGGTTAACCATTATTTATATATTAATAATTATGACTATAAATATTAAATTATTGCATATCTAACTAAATGAGATTGCTATTAATACAATATAGTTATATATTCAACCAATAACTATCGTTACGTATTATAGATTTCTAATATACCGCGTTAACGGGTAAGTGACGTTTACAATTGTCGGCTTAATATTTTTTTATGCAAATAAATATCTATATATAGATCTATAATATTTTCTATCATACAATACAAATATAGAAAAATGTATAGATATATTTAACATATTTATAATATTGTATATTTATATAAAAATGTATGTTCAATGTTCATCTTATGATTAACGTAGTGATACAAAAATTGTGAGGTTAACTAGTGTCATTTCACTTCCAATAATCAAAGAAGATAATATATCTTTATCGAAAATTGTTTATTGAAAATTGAATATTTTATCACGATCTTATTATGATGCAACTGGCGATAAAATATATGTACATATAAATATATATGTAATAATAATTATAATAAAATTGGAATAATTTATCATAGAATATATATATACATATTATATACACACATACACCCACACACATACAAATAATTCTGTAAGTATAATAATAATCCTATATATTCTATTGCAATTCCATAATATTAATATTATTAATTTATATTATAATATTTATGTAAAACAAAAGTAAGCTTAGATAAGAATAAAATTGTTTATAAGGTATATAATAACTAATTAATGGATACTTAAATAAATCTTTAAGTAATATTTTATTATGGAATTAATAATTAAATTTTGTAGACTTGAGGAAATAATTAAAACACCGACAATTATAAAAAAGAAAAATGTTAGAAATAACTTGCAATGATCGATTAGGAAAAAAGGTTAGAGTGAAATGTAATCCAGATGATACTATCGGTGATTTGAAGAAATTAATTGCAGCTCAAACTGGAACACATTGGGAAAAAAATAGTATTAAAGAAATGGTACACCATTTTTAAAGATCATATTAAACTGCAGGACTGTATCCTTTAATAATTTAAATCACATATATATATGAGCAAAAATATATCAATGCTTTCCTTAATCAAATGTTTCAGATGAAATACACGATGGCATGAATTTAGAGTTATATTATCAATAGTTTTGTGTAAAGATTTGTCATAAATACCTCGCATTGTCATAATGTATCGATAATTATTCTTTTTCACTTGTATTGTAATAAATTTTTTATTTAAAAAACAGTACTTAATATAAGATGTAAATAATATTGATATTTTAAATTAAAGAAGAATTTAATAATCCTTTAATAAGAATGAAATTAATAACGTATCTTTTATATTTGTTATGAGTGCGTAAGAAAAAAAAAAATAACAGTTATGATAGGTATAGAATTATATATATATATATATTAGATGGATCTAAAAGTAATGTCGTTTCTGGGCATATCAATATTTGTTTATCATTTATTAGCTAAATCAGAGTCAACTTCTAAGTGGTGTCGAAGAAAAATAAGTAACAACACTACTTTCCGGTATATCTAATATATATATATAGGGTATTTAAAAATATATACGCATAACTTCAGGTGGTTTAGTAGACTAATACGTAAAAAAGTTCATATAATTATATATATGATCTTGTATATATGTATTATATATAATATACATATGTATTTAACACAACTAAGGAAGCACTCCAAGCCCAGTATAACGCCACCTAGCGTTTAATAGATTAGAACGACGTCGATCTACAAGTTCACGTAGTAGACAATTGCATATAATTTTTAAGTTTTTTTTTTCAATCCAGCATCATGTAAATGCAATTAGAAGATGTTTCTAATATTAGCGAACAGCTTAGGCTTACTAAAGATATTTTAGTAATTTCGAAACTGATATTCACGTGCGAGTAATAAAAACATAACCTTTAATTTTTAAATTCTTTTTTTTTGTACGATCTTTGATGTAGTACTTCATACGATTACTTATTAGAGATATAATATCATAAACAAATATACACACTTTTATAATTTTAAGAAAACGGAAATATATTGCTTCACGATGTTGGAAAAATCTTCCGGAGGGGATAATCAATTATCGAAAGAGGATTATTTAATAATGCGTGCTAAAGAAGCATTGACAAGTGATATTTATGCAGCTAAGTCCTGGCTGATCACCGCTAAATCCTTATTTCCACATAGTGCAAAAGTTCAGGTATATTTAACGTATTTAAATATATTATTTTTTGTTAATATATATATATATAATTATTATTATTATTATTATTATTATTATTATTATTATTTTTTAAACACTTTTTTTTATAATATTAAGATCCTTTGAAGAGTTGTAAATGTCATAATGGCAATCTATAATACATAAAACTCATTACATTTTATTTAGTTTGAAGCGTACCGAATAGAAAAGCTATCAAAAAATGTCAAGGAAGCTGCAAAATGTTTTAGCGAAATGTACGTATCATACTAATAATTATTTAAAATTAATTTAATCAAAATTAAACTTACATTATTTATTTTTTCTTTTTTTTTTCTTTATGGGCAAGAGCAGATTTCAGAATTTCCCAGATGATCGTGATATTTGGAAAGAAATAGAAATGGTTACTACATGTTTACGTTCAGAACAATGTGATCCAGAGACAGAATTTTTATGTCAAATGTTTCAACATATCCCACAAGATTTGCAACATCGTTTATTAGTTATGACAGCTGATCATAGTGAAGATACAATGGAACATTGCAAATTGTTACTTCTTTTAATACGTAAATTTCCTCAAACTACACCAACACACGGAGTCAGTAATTTTAATTAGAGTCTCTCTATTCAGGGTGATAAAAAAGAAAGAGTTTGAAGATGATTTGAATAGCTTATGCGAATAAAAAATGACTAATTAATATCGGTCTAAATAAAATATTATTTATTACAAATATCGAACTCTTTTTTTTTTTTATCGTCCTGTATACATGTAAAGATATATACATTTGTTTAGCAGGTATAATTTATAATTTTTAGCCACGTTTGGTGGAGACTCTACTCACTGCAGAGAAACATAGTCATCCGGGACGTGCTGTTAATGGTTTTAGACGATTATTAGCTTGCGATGCATTACCATTACTTGGAGCTGCTCCCGTTGAACTTAATCCTCGTCTTGGATTAAGATTGCTCTGTAAAGCTGTTGAATTTTATTTAGCATATATACAGCATCCGCAAGATATACAAATTCAGTATCCATGGGACAGACTATTTCACGTAGTCGAGTTAATTGGAAAAAAATTAGGATGGGAATTGAGCAATTTATTTTCTATGCCTTGGAATCGTGAAACTTATACCGAGAAACTACAACAGTATGCAGCTGTTCATGCTGCTAATTTATGCGAAGAAGTTGTTGTACGACAATTATTAATGTGTGCAATTGTAGTATTATTGAGAATACTAAATGAACATGCAATGCTTATTAATAATGGAGAAACTATGTATTGCTTGGTAGAAGCTTTTGGAGAGCTAATTTCTTCTCTTAATGGTATATAACATATTAATTTTATAAATAGGATAAAGTTATAGCGAAAAATATTATATAAAAGTAATAAATATTGTTTTTCTTATATTTAGAGCCAAAATTAAAAAAACGAAAAAGAGAAGATAACTCTGGAGTCGTTGTAACTAGTGACGGAGACTACAGCGGCAATGGTCTTGGTTTTGCAGTTAAACTGTGGGATTTATTACACAGTAGTGATTATTTACAAATAGAGATAGATAAACTTAATCAACAGGCACGATTGGATGCATGGTTAAATCCATTTTCAACTGATTTAGCTATGTATAAAGGCTTGCATCATGAAATGTTAACTAGATTATCTCAAGAAGGTTCCTCTTTGTCTACTCATCTGCGATATGCTAGTACTTGCTTTTTTTTAAAAGATTATAAGGTATGTTGTATTTTATATTATGCAAATATTAAATATATATTTATAACATAAATTGGAATATATATGATATAATCATTTAATTGAAATATATTTTACAGGGTATGTTAGAATACATCGTTTTAGTAGCAAGCTCTTTACCTTCAGTATGCGGGAAAGTATCTCATAATTTAACCGTTCCATCCACGAGACATTTGCATTACTTGTCCCTCGCACGTTATCCTGTTTTACAATATTGTTGCAGGTTGCTTCTTTTAGCCATAAAGGTGCTTATATATTTTAAACTTAAAGATTGGTAGGAGTTATTTAATCTGGCTGCTTTTTTTTAAATGTTTATAAATAATATATTTTTCAGGAAAATTTTTCTATACCTGGAACCGTAGGAGATTTAGCTATTGGACATGCATTAGTTTTAATGCAGATTGATTGGCCTCAAGAAGCTAGCACATTATCTATTATTACTGAAAGAATTATTAATCGTGGATCTTTTGTATATCCATTATTTCAATCATATATTATATGCGTAGATATTTTAGAGGAATTAACGTACTTATGGACAGAACATGGTGGTGGTGTATCTTTAGACATCGCTACTGGCTCAGGAATATTACAAAGTATGTATAGTTCATTGTACTATTGTACATTGTACTTATTGTAAAATATTCTTTTTATAGGTCGACGTATTACAACACGTGGTGCTGACAAGGGAGTCCGTGAAGAAGTGAAACAAGCTATGCGACGCCAAGCAGCACGAGACGGTGTTGATCCATTAGATGAATTATTGCAAAAATTTATTGTCAATGAAAAGAGCGCAATTTTACATAGTTTAATTATACAGTAAACTATTATTTCACACTTAATTCATTTTTCAAATTCATTTCGTAAAAATAAGTAATGTATACACATTTGTAGTATCTTTTTGTTTTTTTTTGTTTTTTTTTTTTCATCATAAGTATCTGTAAATAAGTGAATGTTAGATTTTTATAAATTATTTTATCGGGACTATAAAGCATGTACAGATTTACATATTTTCATATATATATATATATATATCTATATATATATATTATATATAATGTATTATTTAATTTCTTGGCTTCCCACGTTTTCTGTCAATTTATATAACAAAATGATTACAAAATACAGCTCAAATAAAAGTCCATGTATGTGTATTAACGAGTAAATCATATTTATATTTTAAATACTTCCATTTGTATATAAACATTATCATTTTGTTCTTTTTTTTTTACATAATTTTATTTAGTAGAACAAATCCAATTAAAGTAAGCGTAAACATTAATATTACAACAATTATTCTTCTCATTTCTTTTAATTTTAAATAAAAAAAAAATATACAAGAAGAATATTTTATATAAAAAATTAAGTTTTTACCTTCATTATTCAAAATCAACTTAAATATTGCTTATATACATTTCTTTTAAGTTAAAACCAATCAAGCAAATAATTTATGTAAAAGCGTTTATAAAATATCAGTTTACCTTTTTTTTTTATGGTTTGTCAACTACTCATCAATATATTACAATAAAAAAAAAAAAAGAAAATGGTGACAAGATGGTATCGAAATTTTGATACTGTTTGACAGAAGAGTGAAAGATATATAAACTCTATGAATTATGTTTTATGTTGTTAACTGTAAATGATGTAATAAAGAAATTGAAAAGATTATACTTTTTTCAATATAGAATAAAGTATGTTTTTTTTTCACAAAAAAAGATGATAAAAATATAAACCTTTATAACGAAGATGTCAACCGTATATTTTTTAATATAGCATATTTTATCTAATGTAAACTCCTAACTGAAGGGCACTTTGAAGTAATACTTTGATACCAGGCATAAAAGAAGATATCTGACTAAAATCTGGCCCTGATACTAGTTGGGTATGTAAACTTAGACCATTAGAGTAATTTCCATTCTGTACCATCTCTGATATTTGATGTAATCCTTGAAGGGTATTTTGTGATAACTAAAAAGTAATTTAAATAATTGTAAATATATAAAAGCAATGATTTATATGGATGATAAAGTATAATAATTTACGTACTCTATTTTCTCTGAGACAATCGTAAAGTATTTCCAATTTTCTAGATACATCTTCTATTTTTCTCTTAATTTGCTGAAAATAAGAAAATAAGAAAAATGATGTGTATAATTCGAAGTACGGTGGATTGATATATAATATAAAAGAATGCATAACGAAAATACAATAATATTTAATTTTAATTAATTAATATTTACCGGATTTTTAGTACTTTCAAAGCATTGCATTTTCAGTTCATCTAATACAGTTTTCAAATGCACATGTTCCTCGGGTATTGGTGGTTTTGGTTTTTCAGGTTCCATAGCTTTTGCTACTATTGCAGGTTGTGCAATTTCAATTGGTTGTTTATTAAATTGATTACTAGCATTTGGAATGTTATGAACATATTGCTGTGGATTATAAGGTGCTTGAGAATCATTGTAATAATTATCTTGTGGTAACATCTATAATGATTTATAAAATATTGTAATTATTATATATATATATATATAAATAAGAATAATAAATATATAATATTTAATGTTTGTATACTTACATTAGGTTCAGATTGTGGAATTGTATTTCGCAAAGGATGTAGTATTGGATTTTGAGGTTGAAATTCATATTTTGCCTGAAAACAATATTAAGTTATAATCATATAATATGTTATATAAATATTTATTTATTTATATACTATAAATTTTTATTATTTTAGCAAAATCGTCATAATACAGATAACAAGTATATGATACTAAGTCTTTGTATAAAAAGCAATTTATAGCAGCTAAATATGAATTTTCATGTTACATATTAGTTATCTTTAATATCCACACAAATGCTATTGTTAATCTAGGATAAGTAATGTCATTATATATCCGTAAGAATAGTTTTGAAAAGATATATATATATATATAATATGAAAGGCATATAAGTAATAAATAAAAATGGCAGAGAAAGAGAGAGAGAGGGGAATGGCACTCTAAACGTTGAAAATTAACGAAACTACCTTTACATTAATATTCTTCAAATGTTTTGCTTTCCATTTCCGTGTACCAGCATGTTCCGCAAACATTTCACTTTTGTTGTGTAGTGCCAATATTGGCTATATCATTTAAATATATACATATATACATATATGTTATCAGTATTTATTTTAATAGCCATGAGTTCATTTGACTTCGAGTACATGATATAATAACTTTTTATTATACTGAGAACTGTTTCCATAGAGAGAGAATAATAGATTAATATATAATAAATTACCTGTGCTCTAGAACTTTTGGCCATCGGTGGGTCATTCCATCCAGATGATGATTGCGACATTGAATGATAATTATTATCACTGTTGTATGCTTGCATTTGGGAAATCGGTTCAGGATTGTATTGATTATACGCCTCTGCTGCTTGAGAAGAATTTTGAGACATAGGCATCATATTAGATGATAGTGGTTGTTTAAAAGATTCTGTTTCTTTTGATGGTACGTTCATGAAATTAAGTGGTTGGCTAGGAAATGTGTTGCTAGGAGTAGGTACTTGTGTCTGATATGGATACTGTAAATTGTATCCTTGTATAGATGCAATTTGTTGAGAAGAAAATGCTTGTGGTTGTTGAGTAAAAGGTTGTTGAAAAGTACTTTGGCCATACGATGGTGTTGACTTTACAGATGGATCTATAAGATATTTGGATCTTGATTGTGGTCCAACACTAGACGGTCTTGAATTGTTAGTAGCATTTGATCCAGATGTAGGAGGGGGCGGAGGAGGGGTCTGTAAACTGCTTTGTTGTCCATATGGGCGCGCTGTTGGATATTGATCGTAATGCGCCGATTGTGTTGGAGTATGAGCAGTAGGTGTTGCAAAAGATTGTGTTGATTGAATATTATACGGGGTTGGTGTTGTTCCAAATGATTGTTTCATAGGAGCAGTATTCCAATTGTAATTAGGAGATCCACCAATTCCTGATGTAGTTTGTGGCAATGAATTGTATGTATTTTGAAAATTCTGATTTTGTAAAGGTCTATGAGTTTGTTCATTATAATTTTGTTTTATCGGCGCTTTCTCTTCATATATTTTAGAATCTTCAATGTAACCTAAAGCTCTAGAAAGTCTATTTCGTAAATCACTAACTCTTTGTTCACGGGTATATCCAAGATAACTCAGTGCTGCTTCAAGATTTCCTTCCGCCGCTAGCATTTCAGCATATTGAGTTAAAACATTAGCAATATTACCTTCAATTTCAGTTCTAATACCTTGAAATTCTAAAGCTTTTTGCATTATTATAAGCAATTCCATAATTTCTTGGATCTCAGCACCGGATGATTCAATTAATTTATTTAAATTACCGGAACAGATATAGCATATTTGAGCTTGTTTTTTTAAATCAAGATTTTCACTAGATGCTAAACGATCTCCCAGCATGTCTAAAGTATTAAATAATATGTTATAATGACATACTCTTAATCATAATATGAGAAAGGAGTGATATATATTTATCACTTACCACATAATGTTGATCGTTCTTGACCATGTGTAAATACACCTATTAATACTTCCTTCCAGCAATTAATATCAACATTTTTAACAATATCAGTCCAATTTTCACTAACTAATGAATTTATAATTGAATTAAGCGACCCGGAATGCTCTGAGAAATACCTATATTGAGTTTTTGCTAATAATTCAGGTCCTCCAGTCATAGAAATAATAACTGCATCTGCATATCTTTTACTTTTGAAACATAAAGATACAGCAGCTTCAATATTTCCCAAAAGAATTGCTTGTGTGATAAGTCCATCATCATCATCTGTAATGAATAAAATATTAGTTGAAAATATTTAAAACTTTTGTTACATTTGGTAATATATTAAAGTATGGTATTATGTGTAAATATCTCAAGATTTATTAAAATTACCGTCAGAAATATTTATTTGGAAATTATTATTTGTAGAAATCGCAGAAACTGTAGATTTTTTATGTTGTTCTTGAACAATAGCATCAAATACTGCACCTCCGTCTATATTACCATTCGTTACCTATTGCATAACAATGACAATAAATTTAATTTGTATAATTTCCAATGTGTAATATTTTGTAGGAGCAATTGTAATTAGAGCTTACATTGTTAAGATTAGCAATACCTCCTGCAAGTGTATTTACTTCATCCTGAGGTAAAAATTGATTTAATTTGTTATTCATTGTTTCTGTATTATATCCCAATAAATCCAATATTTCCTTTGAAACATTTTTATTGAAATATGCACTAACGCAACTCCAAATTTTTTTAGTGTGTTCATCTGTCGTATTATCGATTTTTCCTTTACAATAATCGGTATATTGTTCACTCTTAAGGGTATCTTCTAATTCATTTGATCTTTGAATGAGATCTGGTTTTGTAATTACTTGTGATATTAATATTTTTCTACTTGAATTCATGGGTACATTTGGGTCTGGTGTTTCATTTTCAAAAATGATTAATTTACCACCAAACTGTAAATGAGTAAAAAGAATGATTATAATTTAAATGAAAAAACAACTTGTGTGTTGTTTCAATAATATATTCTTACACCAAATGAAGCTCCAAAAGGTTTCTTCAACCATTTTGGTGCTTTTGTCAAAACTGCAGCCGATTCTGTTTGAACCGTAGGATGGGGTTGAGTAAAAGGATCCATTCCTGGAAATGAATCAACAATTTTGTTTGACGTTTCAGTAGATACTTCTTTTTTTCCACCAAGTAAAGAATATATCGCTGCATGTCCATCAAAACTAGTTCCAACAATTAAACCTGGATGTCGTGGGCACCACGAGACATCAAAGTTCCATTGATTTGTTTGCGTTAATTCACATATTACTTCTCCATTCTAAATTTATAAATACAATTTCTTATTATTAATTAAAATTAAAATACATAATGATAAATAAAAGTAAATTTTGCATACTGGTTCATTTGAATTTGGATTCCAACATAAAATTCTATTATCTTTTGCACAACTTAAAAGAAGATCCGGATCATGAGGGTTCCATGCTATTGAAAGAACACCTCGTTGATGATTTTGTAATGTCTTTAAAGGTGATGTGGCAAATCTTAAATCCCATAATTCAATAACAGGAGCTTGATCATCTTCCGATGCTAAGCATAGTTGTGTCGCAACATTTGGATGCCATTGAACTACTTTCCATCGTACCTTCAGGCATGAAATCATAATTATTCTGTGAATATTGTTTTTAATCAGTATTTGTTTTTATAAAAAATAAAAAATATGCTACCTTAGAATTGGCATCTGTCAGTTTGATTATTGGTTCATTTTTCCTTAAGTCCCATATAACACAGCGTTGTAAAAATGTGGAGGCAAGAATATGTTGCACTAGAAAGTATAAGAAATATTTTTTGCTATGAATTTACATATTACACAATATATATGTACATCTAATTTACATATTCTGAATGATATATTATAAAATAAAAACCTTGTTTGTTCCATGCAATATATTGAACATCCTCTAACGGTTGACTTTCAGATCCAGGTTTCATTGGAGTATTAATATTCACTATATCNTGGATGCCATTGAACTACTTTCCATCGTACCTTCAGGCATGAAATCATAATTATTCTGTGAATATTGTTTTTAATCAGTATTTGTTTTTATAAAAAATAAAAAATATGCTACCTTAGAATTGGCATCTGTCAGTTTGATTATTGGTTCATTTTTCCTTAAGTCCCATATAACACAGCGTTGTAAAAATGTGGAGGCAAGAATATGTTGCACTAGAAAGTATAAGAAATATTTTTTGCTATGAATTTACATATTACACAATATATATGTACATCTAATTTACATATTCTGAATGATATATTATAAAATAAAAACCTTGTTTGTTCCATGCAATATATTGAACATCCTCTAACGGTTGACTTTCAGATCCAGGTTTCATTGGAGTATTAATATTCACTATATCCCATATATAAATTTGGCTTTCGGTTGCACCAGTTGCTAATAAATTTGCTTGAAAGGGATTAAAGTCCATTGCCCTTACTGGACCTGTATGTCTATCTGGACTACTTATTAAACAATTGTTTTCTTTGTTTAACATTTTAGAAGCCGAATAAATTTGTATTGCACCATAATCACAACCACCAACAATTATACCTGCTGGATTATTACCGTACCCTCCCCAAATTATTTTATGATATCTGTTAAATATAATATATTATTATAATCTCAAAATGTAAAAGATACAAAAAGAAGAAAACAATAATTAAAACCTGTGATCGCTAGGCACGCTGGCCTTCAATTCCATTTCATACCCTGGCTGTTGTAAATTAATTGAATACAAATCAAGACTAGCAGAAGTATTAAAACTAGCATCCAGCTGTTGAGCTGCGGTCCCAGCAGCTAATAAAATTGGATATTGGGCAGGTGGAGACCATGCCACATTGACAGTTTTTAATAACTCCTTAACCTTCATTTTTGATATCTTGTAACATAGATGAAAAATAATAAATATAATATATGAAAGTATATGACGATACATATATAACAGAGAAATGATTACGCAAATAACATATCATTTAATGAATCTTGAAATTTAATTATTAATATAAACTAATGTTTTATATATATACATTATTATTAGTATTTTTATTGATGAAATAATTCATTAAGATATAAGTTATTTATAATGAATATTTAAACAACTATTCTAATTATTTATTATCAATAGAAATATGATATATCTTGTCAAAAAAGTTTCAACATATTAAAATACGTCATAAATTTGATTTTCAATCTTATATTTATTTTCCTATAGGAACTGTCAACAATCGTTATGTACAAATATATGTATCTATATGATTTTAGATTAAAATTTTATCTTTTAATCGTAATAAATATCATTATGTAAACATATTTTAAAATAATTATATTTATATTTTATTGAAGTTTTTCTTTATGGTAAAAGAGGTTCACCGACCTATTAGATCCAATTCTATTTTAACTCTCAACAAGCAACACACTTTTAAATAATAATATTAATTTAATAAAACAATAATATGATTTATTGTTTCTTACCTTAATATAATCGTGTGACGAAAAGTATTCAAAGATTGATATAAAACAGTTTTCGTTATGTCAAGCAGATTGCTATCAGCCGTTAACTCTTCCAACGTGGCGAACTGTATGCATAGACAGTGCTGACATCTATTATTTTTAATAATACATTATAATGGATCGTGACATAATTTTTATTTACTCCAATCACCAATTTAAGAAGTCGATTATTGAAATACGAAATCTGGTTTATATGTTACATACTTTTATTATTAATAATAATAATAATAATAATTTATTGTTGTTAATATATAAATATTTTATATCGAAAATTTATTTGTTTTTTTTTTGTTAATAACTTTCAATGTAACACGTAAAAAGATAAAATAGAATTAATATAAAGTAACATTAAATATTATATTATTTTTAGATTTTACGAATTTGCCGACAATCGATAACTCGAGTGTTATATTTATACTTAATACCATCCTATGGTAAGATTATCTTCTATTGACATATGGTAATCATATTTTAATTTTGATTTTTTTACTAAGCATAATATTAAAAAATTTTCGATAAATAATATATGTATTATTGTAAATTTATATAATTATAATTTTATTAAATTTCATTGACTTTTATAATTATCATTGACGGTTATCGATGGATTAATTAATACCATCATTGATTCTTTCTCTATCAAATAAATAAAATTAAACTATATTAGAAAATAATTATAAATGATTATTAATATTATTTTTGCTTTAAAGAAGAGAGATGCATAATTATTAAATGTTAACAAAATTGTTATTTTGTATTAAAATAATTTTTGTTGATTATTGTACGTTTATATATTAATTATGGATACAATTCTAAAACATAGGACTTGAAAATAGATTTTATTTATATATATTTAATATATAATGTGATTTTTTAATGATAATATTATTATTATTATTTATAAATAATTCGTGGGTATGACAAAACAATCGAATTGATTAAATCATAATTTTAAATGTTTCTCTCCACGAGTTCCTGAAATTCGTTCTTTTATCGACCTGGAGGAGGTCAGATTGAAATCCAGGACAAAATAGATAGGTTGAGAATAGTAATAGTAATAGTCAGGGATGAACGAGCGTCCAAGGGATGCGTAATCACGTAAGAAACAATCGGATCAGTGAGAACCAACTCTCCTAATTCGATTTATGCTAGACAGTTCTCGAGTTTGGACACGATATTCCACTTCGTTTGGTACGAGTCAGCATATTTGTAAAGTTTACCCTAACAATATATGAATTATAATATTATTTTGATACAATTTTGGGACAATTTCCTTCTAAAAGTAATCTTTCTTTTAATAATTATCATATGTATTATAATAATTATTCATAAGTTTTATTACTTCTTGTCAAAAATTATAATTATTATTTAATTTTATAATATAATCTCTTAGCAAAGATTATACCGAGTTAAGAAAAATTATTCAAATATTTATAATTTATTAAAGAAGTTCCTTGAACTCTCGGTGGTTACTCAGAAATTCAATTTTCTTGGCATTGGTGCTTTCACGGGTCTCCAATTACGTATAATTGGACGACTTGATACAAAACCAAGAGTAATGGTTCTAGCATACGATGTACTAACGATTATAAAACGTTAAGGTCATATTTTTTTTCTATTTTATTAGATCAACAAAATCTAATTTTATATTTAACCAATTTCTTCTTTATTTTACTACGACATTTACCTTTTTTTCTTCGTTTCATCGAAGAGTGTAAATTGAAATGACGAATACAGAGGAACAAAATGATTAATTTGAGGAAATGTGTGGTAGGGGAGGAAGAAGGTTTGTTTCTTCATTACAATGAAGAGATGCTAGGGAAAAAAAGGTTTTAAAATAAACTTGAAAGTTTTAGTACGACGGCACCGGGTGCGTGTCCCACATTTGGTGAGTTGGAAAATCAAGGGTTCGGCGGAGTAGGGAAATGGAAAGGGTTGGAAAATAGAGGAACAGAGTGGTAGAATGTTGGTGGTACGGATTGGAAACGCAATTCTGGAGGCGCATACATTGTAGAACGATAATGCGCAAGAATGGTCTGTCTGTCGGTTTTCCGTGAAAACGCGTTGTTGGGAATAATTCGACTGTTGGAGAAGGGAAAAGGTGGTGGTAGTAGTAATGTTAATATTTTGTGAAGGAGGGAGAAACTATTAAGGTTTTTCAAATCGATGTATAAAATAAATAGAATAATGTATTTTTGTATATATCCTAATTAAGAGAGAGAGAGAGTATAGCTATTTAATGAAATTAAAATGAAATCTAGGAATTAATTTAATATCAACTACCGATATATGCAATCTTTGCTTAGAGAATTGTTTTATATCTACGATGAAATTATTCAAATTCTCGAATTGCTCGAATGTAGAACGCAAACGTCGAAAGTTCTTTTTTCCGGTTTGTTTTTTTTTCTCGATATATCATCGTATAAGTAAATTTTCGATAAAGGGGTCCGAAATATCGATATAAATTAATACCACGTCCGAAACGTAATTAACTTTAATTGCCTCGCATCCGTGAATCTTTATTATTATTATTATTGTTGTTGTTGTTGTTGGTAAAAATTATGAAAAAAATAAAAATAGAGCAATTAAACGTTTCACCACCGGTTGTGCGGTAAAATTTTTCAAAGGGATGATTCACCGATATTAGTTTTCAACGGTGGTTGCATGGTTACATATAGTTCAATACCACGACAGGACAATAGGTGGTGGTTGTGCATGTTTTCCGAGTGTGTAAAGCATTGTTTCAAAGCATACGAGGAGCTTAGGAAACTAACTACCCTTAGACGTGAAATTGCACCACTTCCAGAAGTAATATGTCACGGGTTTTACTATCTTTAGAAATTACATACGTAAGCTTTCTTCTACTACGTTTGATACGAATGATACCGTCATGTCGAATTATGTAAATGTTATTACACGTATTTAACTGTGCATATTTGACGATTATTAAGAAATTTCTTTTGGAAAATTGTTCTCGATAGTAATTTTCGTTGCATTAATTCGTTGATTCAAAATCAACGTTAAATTAGTTATCGAAACAAAGTTTATATACGCTCGTATATAATATAAAACTTTTTCCAACTACGGTAAAATTAGCTTTGCATATGTTAAAAATATCTTCTACACATACGAGAGCATACGCCGTTTGATATTGGTGGATCGGAAAATAGAAATATGGAAATAATAAAAGGTCGAAGACAAAAAAAAAAGGAAAGAAAAGGGAAAATCATTTTCAACATCGTTTTATTTCTTTTTTCAATAATTTTTTTATTTATTAGTTTTCTATACGGGGCAAATCCACAAATTTCGAGACTATGGAATCGCACTTTATTCTTTTTCTTTTTTTTGTGTGTTTTTCATGAAACTTGACAAAAGTCTAGTTTGTCATAGCGATTAATCGTAATTGTCATTTTTGTTATTTTAGTATCCCTTCTATCATTCTTGCAAACATCGATTTTATGACGTTTTATACACATCAAATTACATCGCTAATCTTCACTATAACTTCAGATATATATATTATATACAAATTTGTGTGTGACGAGATGTTATACAGATGATCGAGAAACCGATGTTTAACCCTTTCCTTACGATAATCCACTCCATTGGATTGACGCCACTGAACGGTGCACCGCGCCGCGAAATGTGCACTTTGCAGGTCGGTAGTCTTCTACACAACAACTGTTTCATCGTATTATATGAAAAATATGAAAATGAGTATATTGTATGAATATTCAGTTAAGTGTTGTAGGCAACACACCCGTTAAACAAGATTATCGCGAGAATTAATTTTAATTTAATTTTTTTTTACAAACGTTTTCAATGGTATGAGAAAAATAGACGAAACCATTGGGTTAAATACTTTGTGACAAAAAAGAAATGATGTTTTAACAACTATCGGTCTGGTCGTTAATTCCTTATATTAATGATTGTTCTGTACTCTGTGTGTGCTTATGCGAATACAATATATATATATGTCATTATACGAATTTTCTCTCTTAACTTTGTTTCACAAATATCGATTGTGATCGTGATTAGGCAAATATAAATATGTGTTAAGAAAAAAATACAAACATTATATATCTACTTATTAAAAAAATATTCAAAGCTTTCCATAGGAAATATTATGGTATTACGTGATGTAATAATTAACGATTAACAATAAAATTCTCTATTAATTGATAATAATTAAATTAAAAGAAACATGCACCCATTCTTATTGCTACGTACCTATGTATATATGTATATATATTACATATTTCTCTCTCTTCTCATTTATGTATTTTATTTTTGGCATGTCTTTTTTTTGCTTACATCGAAAAATAAACTTATTGACTATAACGATGAATGAACATGAACGACATCTCGTATCTCTCTCTCTCTCTCTCTTTTTATTATATATATATATTTTAATATTTTTAATCAAAGATGAAGTATTAGAAATGATATGAAGTTTTACAAGCAACGAACACACATTTATACGCGAAAGTTGACTTGTGTGTTTATGTGTGTATGAAGTGAAAATCTATCATTCGAACAATAGTATATAGATTTGAAAATAATATACATATATATACAAAATGATATAATCTTTAATTGTAAGAAGAATAAGAAGAACGATCTATCACGTACACAAAAAAATACTTCAAGGTTTATTAAATGTTATTTAACAATCGTTAAAATCTCTTCACAAGTCTCTTTCACTCACACACTATTCGTTAAAAATCGTCTAACGTTAAGAATGATCACTGTGGGTGGTTAAAAAGCCTTTCTTTTTTTTTCTTATTTTATTTAGTCTCAACATTACGGCGCTAAGATAGGAGCAAAAAAAATGGTAAGTGTTTTACGATCGATGAAAATGATGTCCCTATTTCATAAAAAGAAGAAAAAGAAGAAGAAGAAGAAAAAAAAAGAAAAAAAGAGACACTCGGTCCTTTGACACGTTCATTTTTTTTTTTTATCTCCTCCGTTGATTTAATCGGCCTCTTTCAACGTTTCATACCGTGCATATTGCATACGGCATAGATTCGATATGTATTTATAGTCATTTATGATTATAGTCTCCAGGCTTTTTTGCGCAATATTCAATAACCATGTATATTGGGTTGATGGAAAAAGTAATGTCCGATTTTTGGCCACGATTCATAGAAAAAAATCTCATCGAACGAACAATTAACGAGACTAATCAGATGATTATCATTTCTCTGAGGATTCTTCTTCAGTTTTAAAAAGAAATAAATCACAAATGCAATTAACCCTTTGCACTCCGATGCAACACTTTGCACTTTCGACAACGACGAAATCTAAAAGCATCGTCGTATTTTCATACGTTTGAAAATTCAAATATTCTTCAGTATTCCTCAAGGGGAACGACTCTACAATTTTTACGTCGAGCGTATAAATAGTGTGTTTGAAATTATCATAATTTTAGTAAATTTAGCTACGAAAATGGGGAAAGAAGATAATATTAGATTGGTGTGTATGAAATGTTGGGTTTTTAAGTTTCCTTCACCTTGCCAATTTCAGAAAGATGTACAGTAAAATAATAAATGAGTTCGGAATTACTGCAAAGGGTTAATAAGATTCGTGGTATTTTTTTGTTTTTTGATATACACGAGCAATACATACTTTCAAGATCGACCACCAATAACTCTGACCCAAATGTTGCAGGGACGTAAACCTTCTTTTAATTTCATACGTTGTTGCATTTGGAGATATTTGTACCATTTTTTTATTTTTTTATTTTCCTTACCAAGCGTCCACTTTCTTCTTCTTCTTCTTCTTCTTCTTCTTCTTCTTCTTCTTCTTCTTCTTCTATTTTTATTATTTATATTATTTTAAAAGGATTGGATTTAAATGCACGCCTCGATATGCACGTTCGTCATCTCACTGGTCCTTAACTGATTGTTAACGTGAAGTTCAGATGACGCATTACTATGTACCAGATCTTGCTTTTTATGAATTTGTCTGAGATCTCGTACTGGTCCTATTGCTGCACAACAACTCTCTAACGTTTTTCTAAATGCTGCTCGGAAATCACGATTGAAGTATGCATAAATCAATGGATTCAAAGCGCTGTTGAAGTAGCCTACCCAAAAGACTACTGCAACTACGATGTCACCGCATTCACAGGCATCACAGAGAGACGTTATGACGTACCTATTGAACATACAAAACAAAAAAAAACAAATCTTAAATGTGTTGTTCAAATTATTAACTATTAATATTACTATTTGATTTATAATTAATATTTTGAAATAGTAATTTTAGATAATAGATTGTCGTATGATTTACAATCCAATAAAATATTGTTTAATTATAGAACAAATTAAGACAAGTAAAATGAATATTTGATTAATAGTTAATATCTAGAAATAGAATATAATTCGTAATTTTAGATAACAGCATTTTGTATGGTTTAAAATTGCTTCCATTGATAGAAAAGGAACAAGTTTATTGGATACTTTTCAGTAGAGACATAGACTATCAAACGGACCTCGATTTCTTCTTCCTTTCAATTCCTTGACACCTTTTCTCTAGGATTCTATTCTGACGACATTATTGGAATTCAATTCGACTTCGTACTCTTACGATTTCCTGACAAAGAACTACGATGTCAAAAGCAACCATGAAAATCTATTGACATCATTTTTTTCCAATTTATATATATATATATTTTCATTGACTATCGTGAAAAATGCTTGCTTCCAGTGTACAACGAATATTGGGTTTCGTGTTAGTTCCATGAAATTAATGATAAAAGAATGGACAAGGAATTTTTTTATTTTATGAAAGATTAATGATCTCAACTATCGTATATAATACTCATATATTAATTAAAATTATTTTCTTTTTTAAATAAATATCCCACAAAGTTCTTGTCATTCAGTTAAAAAGAAAGATAGTTGTAACCTTCGTTTAATCTATTTTTGGTATATCTAAACTAAAGTTAAGGTCAATATGACATAAATAGAACATATGATTGATATTGATCGGTATTGGTTAAAAGCAACAAAAAGCAAGAGTATGTTAGAGTACTTTATTCTTAATTGAATTTCTACATTGTTCAATGTCCTAAAGAAACAACTCATCGATTAAACACTCATTGATATTTCTTATCCATTGAAAAAAGAAATAAATACAAAAATTCATATGCAATGTAGAAAATATTATAAGTGATTAGTCGATGTGTTATATTTAATCATTTTTTATAGTACGATAAAGTAATGTTTACTTGATAAAGTAAGACACAAACAATTGATAGAAGCACTGGAACGAAAAAACTTTGACACGAGAGACATAATTATCAATCAACAATAATTAGATAATGTAAAGCAATTCGTATGAAAAACTACTGTAATAAAATCTAGGTCGAGATGTTATGTTAAAATAATTGGATATCGAATGAGTTTACGAAGCGACTTAGAAATTTCTGAAATATAATTCTTTATAAGTATCGAGTTTATAAAAATCATTGATTTATTATATCGAATTATTTTCAGTCAGTAATGGAAAAAAAAAACAATTAAAGTCGTGAATTTTGTAAACCTTTACTGACCAGTAGTCGGTCGTTTAAAGAGCCCGTATCAAAGTAGTGACCTTCGTGATATATAGGTCATTCGAGAGAATCGAAGTATCATGATGAGATGGTAGCTAGGTCAAGTGTTATACGAACAACCAAAGTAAGAGGAGTGAGTATCGGTTTACGTTGTGTTTGATGAAATAACTAAAACCCGTTACGAGATTCGTAATAAATGATTAATGAAGTTTCATTATCTTCTATATGATATGACGAATTAATTTATCAATTATCAATTCTCACATTACAGATTTCATTGTTTCGATATATTATTTCGTATTTCATTATCATCGTCGTAGTCGTCGTCATCGTCGTCATCATTTGGATTATTCAAATGGATCTTTTGATTGTTTCAATAATTAAACATTATTATTTCTGATCGATAATACTGTCAATTTAGTAAATACCTCGAATGTTTATTATATTATCGATTATATTGTATTAAAAAATGTAACAGTGTGTGTGTGTGGGTAGAAAACGAGACGATGGAATTATGCAAAATGATTAAATTGTTGATAAAATGAAAAAGGATATCAGTTTTGACAGAAAATTTCCTACGTAAAAATCGATACATCGAATGGAAGTTAAATTGTTAATACAAAATTTGCATAAATATTAAATGTGTATTTTTCGAAGTCAACAAATGTTGAGATTAATAAAAAAGCTAAGAGAAAGAATCAAAATCAGAATTTTAATTTCTTAAGAGAACTATGAACTTATTTTTTTCTTTCTCACCTCACGAATCCTCTTTCTGATAAACGTCGATAAGGAATTGGAGTAGAAACTTATTCGAAGTAGCATCAGCGTATATAAAATATGAGCAAGTTTTTTTTTTTTACGCACGTGTGTAATAATAAACTCGATTATGCTATCAATTTCACCTGTCAGTGAAATTCTATTAGATTAAATTCACGCGTATGGGAGGGTTACAAGGATACATGACACGAATGAGCACGTCAATAAGATGATAAGAAATAATAAATTTCTTATATAAAATAAAGAAAAAAAAAAGAAAAAGAGGAGAGAATACTGTTAAACGTTCGAAAAGTGCAAGGTTGGTTTGAAAGAATTTCGGTACTGGTGATTATTTTTCCTTACAAAATGATCCACGTGGAAGATCCAAAAACGTCTGTGAAATATCGTATCCACGATGGATCTTTCTACATGGATGAAAGTTGATAATACAACAATATTGTGAGATCTTTCTAAAATATGCAAGGTGAAGGAAACTTCAAAATCCAACATTTCATACCCACCAACCTAATAAAATAGATTTTTTCAAGTTGTACGATTTGATTTGATATGATTTGATTTGATCTGATCGCGATAAGGTTTCCATCATCTCTTTTGATGGTTTTAATAATGACAATGATTCATATTTTTTCTCCTTTAGAGATTCTCGTATGTGAGACAAGATGAGTCTCGAATATCGCGTAGGAAAGTACATCCGTAGTATGGACCATTGTGCTGACTATTCGTAGTGCTTACATGAAATGCTTTGAGGTAGCACTTTAAACACACACATACACGCACAAATATATGGATGGACCTACACGTACACGTGTGACAGATCAAGGTTGGGTTATATGGATAGGACTTATACATATATATATATGTGTATCGTGTTCTGGGCAAACCACTTCAGATCGTTCCAGCACACTACTTTTTCCACTTGAAACTATCGATCGTTTTCTGTACACGCCACTCTCACCTTTTTACAGTGTTACCGCACCCTTAGGAATTTTTGGGGTTTCGATAACCGTTCAAACTTTTATTTATCTATTTTTTTTTATTATTTTCTTTTTGTTCGTATAGAAAGAACCATAAAAAAAAGAAGGTTCTTACAAACAGAAATGACAAGGATCAGTATTATGAATATAGCAAGTATTTATATTAAACGAGGACGAAATAATGAAGTTTTTCTCGAGTTCTGCCAAATATTGGCTTGTTTCCAGAAAGAAAGGAAAATGAGCTGGAATATATAGAACACATTTCTAATTCTTGGATAAAGTTTCATTAAGTGGAAATCTGTTCGAAAGATATTGTTTTCTTCCAAACACTTTAGTTGAAAATATTAATGATCTTACTTCGACACCGTATTCGAGTTTAGTTTCTTTAAAAAAGAAAAAATGAACGAGGAGTAGAAGAAGGAAGAGGAGAAGGGATGAAAATAGAATATTTCAAATTTATGGAAAAGTGTAAAATTCGCTGGGAATCGTCACGCAGTGTTCGAATGCCTGAGAGAAATCGAAAGAAGATTTATATTTTCAAGTATCATAATCATCCTACACAATTTTTCATTATACTTCTAACAAATTTGAATCCGACTGTATCGTTTTCCTACCAAGGATAAACTCGACAAGTTTATTAGAAAAGTTATGGAAAAAGTTTTTCATTTAATAAGATATATTTATTTATTTATTTATTTATTCTATTTCTTTTTTTTTTCCTCTGTGTAACTCGCGATAACAACTCGAGTTTCTTCGACAAATTACGTTTCTTCGATAATTGAGTTTTTCAAATAAATTCTATTAAAAAAGAAAAAAAAAACAGAAGTTGGTGAGAATTTTTAAACGTAACAGGTAGAACGACAATGGTGTTTCATATTTGTTGTTATTGGATTAATGAAAAAAAAAAAAACAAAAAAAAACACAAAAATACCAAAACAATAATCTACTTTACCAGAGAAAAAAGGGTAACCAGCAAGCTAAAAATGCTGACATGATGATCCCAAGTGTTCTGGCAGCCTTCCTCTCTCGTTTCATTTTACTGCTGCTCGTGATCGGTGGTTCTTCTGGTTGAAGATCATGCGACGATTGATCTACCGTGGGTAATGACGTAATACCCGCGGAAATACCATTGAATCGCATATGTTTATTCAAAAGAGCCGCCGCCACTTTGCTTCTGCAAAAGACAAATATTTCAAAATTATAAAATAAATGAAAATATGAATTCATTTTCTTACGTGTAACCTTTATGAATCATTTATATAGATGGTGATATTATCACATTATCATTTTATGAAGATACATTAGTCTTCAAATTCTATTATATTGTTTATTTCGAGTACAGTGAAAATTCATTTTTTGTTTCAATAACGATGGTACAACACGTTTTGATACAATAGCCCATAATTATTTCGTCCAGTTGATTTCGCGTTTGTAAAATTAATGGAGTCTGGACGATGATTCATAAAGGTTTCTCCACTTTATACGTATTTACAAAGGATTCGTTTGTTACTAGTTACAAAATAAAATAATAATAAAACTACGATCGTGAATTACTCTATGCAAATGTTGCTTTTGACAGAGAGAAAGAAAGAAAGAAAGAAAGGGAGAGAGAGAGAGAGAATGATAATTATTCATGAAATCATTTATCTTTATCCTTATCAGTAGGCAAACCTTGACATTGCCCTATTAATCATACTCATACGCTCTACTTCGTGTTTTCATTCGTGGAACTATGAAAGATCTCTTCTAGAACGCTTTTACAAGCATTAGGTATCCATATTCTACGCTTTTTTTTTTTCTATACGTCTCGACTTGTCTCCTTTTTTTCTTGAAAATCTCCCACCAACATTACTACGGTATCTATTATTCCGTTTCTTTTCACTAGGTTTATAACAGTCTCCGACCTAGTTCGTGGATACATAAAAGAACATGTGTCAAAGGATTGTGAGAAAAAAGTAAATAATTTTATACAATTATAATAATTTAGGTTGTTTTTTCTTTTTTTTTTATTATATACGCTAGGACGAGCAACAGAACTCGAATATATTTCTTGATTTTAATCGTAATTATATAACACAGTTAACTATGTAACACAACACACATATAAGTTATTCCCATTGATCACCGATAATCCATTAAATGTTTTGGTAATTTTTTCTGTATTCTATATTATTCGATAATGGTATAATAAAAATAATAGAAAAAAAAAACAATTTACAGTACGATCTAACATAAAGATACTCGTAATGATAGTCAATTTATGGATTCCTATGGTGGGACTAAAACCATGTAAACCATCCTTGTTACTCGAGCACGTAACTCGAGTCCGTCGGAAAACGAGAATGTTAAAGTTTAGATGGGGGTTGTTGTTTTTTTTTTCCAGTTACCTTTCTTTCTTTTTTTTCTTTTATCCTGCAAGCACGTGTACGAGTGCATACTCGGTACCATTAATGGTAGACACAAAAAATACCAAACCATGGTTAAAATAATAAATTCGTTGAACGTGTTATTCATTTATTATACTATTCTGATGTAAAATATAATATTGAAGGAAAAATTCTGAATGGTTAAAAATTAACTTCGTATATTTTGTTTTCCAAACTTTTTTAAATTCCTCCACCCTCACTTCTTCAAATTCGGAATTATATTTTTTTAAATATTTCTATTAAAGTATTTAGTTTTGAATTTTCATACGATTTATAAAATATTTGGTAAAAAGAAAAAAAGAACCAAAGAAACAAACAACAACGAAGAAGTTGAATACTCGTCATTGAAATGCGATTAGGTTTAAATCCGTACAAGAATAATCAAATGATCGTTGACATTTTAATATTTGTTCGTAAATCTTTCAGCTTTGAAACCGGATTCAAGATATTAATCCATTCGACAGGGAATGGGAGGAAGAAGAGGAGGAGGAGGGAAATATTGATTGCTCTAGGCAAATAAATTAATCGTCAGATTTAAACGAGAAGAAATGTGAATGAATGAAGGAAGAAAGAAAATATTGCGAAGAATATTTAAACGGCATATTAAAATTCTTATAAGTTGTGATTCGTTTTCTTCTATGCATGTGTGTGTGTGTGTTCCTTTATAGTTCGTGAACCATAAAAAGACGGGGGAAAAAAAAGGTAAAGTGAGACCGAATGAGAGAGAAAGTTGTGAAGAAATATATATATATAAAAAAAAAAAGAAAAGAAAAAAGGTTAACGATGGCGTGAGTGGTTTGAATTAAGTCGCATGAATAAAGGACGAATAATAGATTTCGTAGAAAAGTAAAAAAAAAAAAAAGAGAGAAAAAAAAATCGTAGAGATGGTGCCAAGCGTAATCGTGTGCCAGACCTTTTCTTTTATTATTATTATTACTATTATTATTATTACTATTATTATTATTATTATTATTATTATGATTATCAAGAAAGGTGTATTTGGTGGTGAAGAGAAGTGTCAGGGTTTCGTGTTTCCAGACACTTTTCTCAGCAAATCGTTGAAAATTGTAAAAGAAACGTAATAACTAAAGCAAGCTTTGGGAATTCGTTTTATAAAAAAAATCATGATATTCGAATGTTGTGAATTTATCAATGCTAATTTATTTCTGATCTTAAAAATGTTTATAAGAATTGAATAGTAGGAGAGATGAAAATAATTGAATTAATTCAGAAGGAAAATGTTGGTAAAATGATATTTTATTATAATTTTCTTGATTATTGTACATTTTTTACATAATTATTATTCATTTTTAATTATTATTATTAATATTATTATTTGTTGGCATAAGTTTCTGAGGGTTTTATATTATTATTGTTACTTATGTTGAAGTCACAGTCAAGGATAAGTTATAAGAAGGTAGCAAGTTATCTATTTATAGAATTTAATGGCAAATCTTTAGGTAAAAAAGTATCGTTAGTTTATAGACAGTATAATCGATATGCACCTACCAGCTACCTGTTAGACCCGATCGAAACTACTGTATATTTATATATATGTTTATGTGTGTATGTGACCATAATTATGAAAGTGGTCTAATGTAAGTCATATATATCTGCTGTTTCAAAATATTTAAAGGATTACATTTGAACTTTAAATAAATTTTATACAACATTGAAATACCAAACACTATACTAACGATACATATTTTTAAACAAATATCGTTCAAATTTTACATTGAAATTAATTTAATTTAAAATACTATTACGTGAAATAATTAATAAATTGATTTCTTTCTTTTTTACATTTTTGATTTGCAATTAAACCATATTAATAATTACAGACACATATGTGAATCTTACGACTGGTAAAGAAATATCATAAATGATAAAAATATGATCGTTGTTATATAGACGTCAAATCTAATCATCGTCGTTTCAAATGATTAAGTATCCATTGTAACAGTAATAAACAACAATAGTATACTCGTTTACGTTTGAACATCCAATTTCGATTGAATTCTTATTTTCTGTTGAAGAAAAATAAATACCGAAGGAAATGGTTTTCTTGTTCTTATAGGTTTCTCGTCAAGTAGTCTCTTCATATCGATCTTGTTAGTTTCAATGATAAGGAGAGACAGAGACAGAGAAAGAGAGAATGGAATCGATGGGTTTCTATTGTTAATCACTTGTATGTAGAGTGACGGTCATTTCGCGGAAAGGAGAGAAACGTCCTAGATAACTTCATCGTCTAAATTTATATATAATATATATATATATATATATAAATACAAATATGTATTCTATATAATTCGATAGTAAATGCAAGATGAAATGCAATCAATTATTATCTTGAATTATATAATTTAATATCATTATGTGAAACCGATTAAATTATTGATGTTTAAGTCCACACTCTTTGGCTAGGAACGTCAAAGATTTTTCAAATGAAATAAGAATAATACAAAGAGTACATGCAAAAGTAAAATCAGAATTGCTAAACCATTTTCTCAATCCTCCTTTTCTTTTATTATTTATTTAATTTCTCTTTCTTTTTTTTTTTCTCTTTCACTCATTTAGTCTCTTCAGCCACTCAACCTCTCGCGAGACCAATTGCAAATGATCCTTGTTGAGATTCCCACAGGTATACTTCTCAAACCCATTCTCTCCATCATATCATTCACAATCCTGGATTAAACTAGCCTGTTAGGTTTCCCTATGGAAGTACCCACTAGTGGAAATGGTCACTCTTGATTACTCGTGAACTCAAAGATATATTTATTATTTATCAACTAATTACACTCTGACGAAACATTTGCCCTTTCTTTTTTATTCCTTTGATATCAATTATAAAAGGATCATGACGATAGACGTGCAAAAAAAAAAATAAATTACCAAAAATCATATTAAATGAACCAATCAAATATTTTATTCTTACAACTTTTTAAATCATCTTTCCAATCTATCATTCTGTGATAATAATAAAAATAATAATATTATTTACGTTAATAAAATTAATACAACATTATCAAATAGAATGATCTTTGAGGATAATTATTGAATAATTCAAAAGCAAATACACGATTAAGTTTGGACAAGAAAAATAGACAAAATAATTGTTCTTTAAATAAATTGGTTTAAAAAATTGAAATAAAAAATACTCGAATAGGATTTATACTTTTTGGCTAATGTTAATTAAAGTTGTGATTATCTGATTATTATATTAATATTGTTTAAAACATTGTACTTTTATTTAATTTTAATAAACTTGATAAACACGATAAAAAGAATTAAAAGAGAATTAATAAATATTACTTTTTTTTTTTGTTTTTAAAGATAATTATTTGTAACAAGTGAAATATCAGAAGTGTTTCTTAAATGTTTAAAGAATGAATATCTTCGGTAAAATATAAACAAATCGTTATATTTTCCTCTCTCTCTCTTTAGATATTACAAAGTGAACTTGTTTTCCGGTTTTCCAGAGAAAAGCGTGCTTTCAGACTCACCAGGAGGCTAATGCCTGCTTGTCAAGCGAGTAGCATTATCCTAAGAGCAAAGTTCTAAGAAGTAAGAGAGAGAAAGTGTAGTTTCGTTATACCCCTCGTCCAAGAAATATTTTAACTTTCTCAGTAACGCGTTTGTGTTCTTGGGGCAAGGTATTGGATTCGATTAAATGGAGTAGAAAATAATTTAATGAAAGAACAATGTTAGGATTTTAATTATACGATTAGTTCTATAAAAGGTGTATCATATTACAAAAATTTTCTTATCCATTAAATATATATTATTAAATATATATATTTAAATGGGTGTTTGTATGTTTGTAAAATATTCATCAAAATTATGGTCAGCTTACTTTAGATGTACTTTGTCCTTATATCCAATGCTACCATATCCATATCCATAACTGCAGGTATCCATAAATGTACTACACACACTCGGTCACATATGCATATCACTTGCATAGAAAGGAAACACGCACACGTGACACGACGCGAAATAAATGATATACTTTAAATTAATATCCTTGTTATTCCTTCCGACGCTCGAAGAAGACTAACGATTATTATGAAAAGTGGTTACGAATACAAACAGGAAGATGGTTAAGGAATGTTTTTCTATGCCAAATTTCTTAGAATTCATCGAAAAAATTAAACATAACCGAATGCTATTTAAAAATAAAAAGTAAATATGTTTGTACAGGTGACCTACTTTTCTTACCATTGACCTACTTTTCTGTTAACAGCTGTTTTCTATTTCCGATGATAGATTTTTATTTATTTCTTCATATTTAAATAATCGATAATGAAATTTATGTATATATCGATTATATTAGATTAAAACTATTAACAAAATAATTCTTTGATGTGTGTGAAATTTCTGATAAACCTAATACACTTAAAAAGTATGAAACATTGGTTAATTTCATCGAAACTCGACAACTTTTCAATATCTCAATTAAAACATAAATTGATTTAAGCAACTTTGAAAATATCAAATGGTCATTTAATTAATTCTATATTGAAAAATATGATTCTTATATATGAAACTAATCGTAATATTAAGAAAAGAGAAAAAAGGATTATTATCTTTCTTGAAATGTCTATACAATTCTGAGACTCATTGGATATTTTTTTTTCCAAATCGATTTTAGTATCAAAACGAAATAATCTTTTGGGGGCATATCATTCCATCTTTCCTTTTAGTTTGAAAGTATGATATCGTAGAAAAGCGGAGTAATGAGTGTCAGCAGCAGGTTAAAGAGGAAAGCGGTAAGGGGAAAACGAAGTAAGTAATAATCCTTTAGATTAAGGCTTGGGCTGGATAACCCCAAGCTCAATTTTTCCTCATCTAAAAGAGCCTTCTCGGGTAACTAACTCAGAGGTTAGGGGATTCTACCAAGACGATTCCTCCGAGTGAAACCTTCGAGATGACATCCTGAGCTAATTGCATTCGACAAATGCTTTTTGACCCACAGAAATACACACACACACATACATATGCATATATATAATAGATTTCGTAGCCTCTATTTTTGATGAATGAAGAAAGGAAAGGTGTATTTTCATAAAATAATATCCTCCTATTTTCTACCCTCTTCCGTTTCCCCCAATTTACCTTCTATTATAAATGATCAGCTTCAAGAACAATTAATCTGTTTCATTAAATTGAAGTAAATTGATATTTCATACGCACTAGCCTAAATATTATAGAAATGAAAATATCGATTATTTTATAAGAAAAAAAAAGAAAAAAGATCTTCTGTTTTGTTAGAGTAAAATATTCATATCTATATTCCATTGAAAGGAATAACTTCATTAAGTTAATTTTATGGAAGCCAAATGTAGATTCGACGAAGTTAAAAAAAAAAAAGTAAAACGTAACTTTATGAGATTACATTAACGTAATTAGATCGAGGTAAAGTTTGAACGAATTTAATGGTCCAGTACGTTACATTCGGAACAAAAGAAAATCGAACGTTATATGCTTATAATGTTGTGAATGTGTACATATCTACGAAGCCATTGAAATATTCTCCAAGAGTAAATCTAAATGATGATAGAATTATTTTTATAAATAACATTGAAAAAAAAACACAGTGTAAGGGTAAGAGGTAAGGTAAATCCTTAAATTATAAAGTTTAGGATAAATATGGTTAAAAAAAGGGAAAGGGAAGAATTGTATTTTTCCAAATGTATTCAATGATTAAATTCGATGATTAAATTCGATGATTAAATTCTTTTTGACAAATAGAATCAAAGTTTAATTAGTAAATATCGAAGTATTAAAACGAAATGACATAGTGAATCCTATAATAATAAGTAAAAAGAATAAGAATTAATTTCTTAAAATTGACAAAAATCAGAAAATATCAGCAAATGAATTTGATACCTTTGATTTGTGAAAAGCTCAAATAATAATAATAATAATAATAATGATAATTAAATAGAAGAATAAAAATAGAAGAAGCTGAAAGAAAGGTGGGTATTAAAACTAAATGACATTCCTGGAAGTGACATATCGATCGTTCGACTTTATGGAAAATTTTTGATGCATAAATCGCCTTAGAATATACTTGGCATTGGCTCTTGAACAAAAGCTCATTAGGGGAGAGAATACCTTGACTTTCGAGGACGCGGTACTCTCTCTCTCTCTCTCTCTCTCTCTCTCTCTCTCGATCGCGGTCAAATAAAAGCCGAAGGGGATAAAATCATGCATTCTTCTCTTTATGAACGACACTCTTGGATTTCTTATAAGCATCTACAGTGAGAGAAATGGAACAACGGTTGTTCGAATCCACCAGTCATGATGCCTTCAGCTAGACGAAACCTTTTTTTCCATATTTTTCCTTTCTCTCTCTCTCTCTCTCTCTCTTTTATATATATTTTCCTTCGAACTTATATTATTCATTCCTTTGACCAAAGAAGCCGTGAGTTTCGTTTGATTCGACAGTGACCTCGGTCTTCTCCTCTTCCTCTTTCTTTCGTATGAAAAAAAAATAAAAAGAAAAATAATAATAATAAAAAAAGAAGAAAAGGAAGAAGAAGAAGAAGTAAATAAAAGAGAAATTGAAAGAGAGAAATAAAAACGAGGTCACTTCCGATTAGACTAATAAGTTTTTTTTCTATTTTTTTTTTTTCTTATTCGAGAGATCGACAAAAAAAGGTAAAACACCAAGTATTTTTTCCTAGTCCTTTTCACTTCTCTTTTTTTTTTTGTAGAAATTTTAATATACATTAATATCAAATTATTATCTGTCTTGTTTTAATAACCTTGAACATTTCTTAAAAGGGCTGGGGAAGGAAGTGGTGGCGAGAAGGAGGGTATTGTCTTTTATAATTGATTGAAACAAGAAGAGGAGTCAAGATTATCGTCTTTTAGAAACAGATGGTTTCAAAAAGCACCGATGTTATTAAACTCTTTCTCTCTTTCTTTTTACTTTTCTTTTTCTTTCCCTTTTTACCGTGTACTAAAAGGAAATTTATTTATTCTGCTTTTAAAAGATGAGAAAATTGATTTTCGTTTGAAGTTGATTTAATTTTTGGTAATAAGAAAAGAAAAGAAAAGAAAAGAGAGAAAAATATTGAGGTGAAATATTAATAAATTATCAAAAGAAGTATAGTTCGCGTATAATTTATTTTCTAATATTATTTCTCTTAGGGTAGTGTACTCCTAACTTTTTATTGACATAACAAAAATATATATTTATATTAATTTAATTAATATATCTTTTTACAAATATTTATTTAAGTAATATTTGTCATTAAATGCATCAAAAATTTTCTAAAACTCTCTCATTTTATATAAAAAAAAATAACGATAATAATAATAATAATAATGCATTTTATAGAAATGGTAGAAGGATGAATAACGCTAGCGGCATAGTGTTTATCAAAATGTTAAATAGCTACGCGAATAAACATAACGTAGGTATAGTGAAATGCTAGAAAATTAGCTTAATGCAGTGTTTGTCTCACAGTTTCAATGTTTTTTCAACCTTAGCACAAACATCGTGGAAAAAGTTATTGACCTTTTTAGAAACGTACAAACAAAACGATAAAAATGGATTTTTATTTCCTTTCTTATTCTTATTTTTGTAATTTAGTAAACAATACTTCAAAGATATTTATTAAAAAATCAATTCAGATTATTAGAAAATTGTCCTCTCCATAGTGTTTCGAATCGATGATCATTTTACGAAGTATACTTTATTTTCGAATACAATAAAAATAAAAAAACATTTTGCTCGTCTCTAAAAAATGAAATATCACACATAAAACTCATCTTTAATCCAAAGCTTGTATTTGCTAGCACGACGTTAGTAAATAAAGGCTGTCCAAGGATTTTTTTTTCGTGCAAACATTGTAAGCATATTCTATGCTAAAAAAAGTTACTTTAAAATGTCATAGAAAATAAATATATATTATATATATATATGTAGATCGTGTGAAAGTTTTATTCGAAAGTTATAAAGTGCATGACTAATAAAAAATACAGAATGATTTTTTTTATACATTTTAGGAGACCCAAAGAACAATATGTATATTTCATTTTTTTTAAATATTAATTAATATGGCAAGGGGAATTTTTAAATATTTATAAATAAAAATCAATTATTAGAAATAGAAAACAGCTGTTCGACAGTAGGTCACTGATAGGAAAAATAGGTCAACGAAAAAAAGTAGGTCAGATGTACAAAAACATAGTAATAATCCCATACGTATTTAATGTATTGAGAGAAAGATAGACGAAGGTATACGTTCGAATTAAACGAGCTTAATTACTAGGAAATTCGTTACATATGAAATACAAATAAAAAAAAATTCCTTACGCGAGAAGTGTTAAGAAGGTTAAAAATTATTGTTTTAAAAAGGTTAAAAATTATTGTCAGCTTACTTTAGATGTACTTTATCCTTATATCCAATGCTACCATATCCAAATCCATAATTGCACTGTATCCATATATGCACTACACACACTCGTTCACATATGCACCTCACTTGCATAAGAAAGAATACACGCACACACGTACACACGCACACACGTATACGCGACGCGAAATAAATGACAGATTCTTAATATTATTGTTTCACCTTCCGAAGCTCGAAGAAGACTAACGATTATTATGAAAAATAGTTACGAATATAATCGACAAGTACCGAACATACACGAAGGTCAATTACAAATCTAACGACGAAATGACAACGGTTGTCGTCACCTGCCGAGACACGACGGGGAGTACCGAACGTAAACAAAACATTGAACGCTTGACTAAGCCGGTAATTAAAGAATGTTTTTTATGTGTATTTCATGTATAACGTATTTCCTAGAAGTCCAGCTGTTATTTATTTCTAATTGTAAGACTTTTATTAATTTTTGTATAATATTCAGATAATTGATAAATAGATTTATTTTTATATCGATTATATTCGATTAAAACTATTAAAAAATAATTCTTTGATGTATCTGAAATTTTTGATTTAATGATTATTAACTAACGATTATTATTAAAAGTAGTTACGAATACATTCGACAGGTACCGAACATACACGAAAGTTAATAACAAATCTAACGATGAAATGATAACGTTAATACGAAAAAAAGGAAGAACGAAAGACATTCTGTATATTACGAATTGATAAATTAGGGAAAGTATGATTGTTCGTGGGGCTGATATTGCTCGATGAAATGAAACGCTTGAAACAAAATTCATATCTAGTTTTGATTATTCAAAAAAAGGGTGGCAAGAGTCCTGAAAGGGCTTTTTCTTTTTCTTTTTTTTTTTCGGTTAAAGTTCGTAAGGGTCGAGGGATTTAAAGGGCCGTAGGGTATGATAAATAAAAATATTCTTGATCGTTTTGCGTAAGAAAGAAAGAACGTACAAAGTTATACGTTTGAACGAGATTGAAATCTTCTTCTTCGAGATAAAAAAAACGAAAGAAAATATTTATGTATGTATGTATGTATGTATGTATAGAAACTTATATTCGGTAAGAAAAATTTTTGAATAAAATGATGAATAATAAATACGATCAAATGTAATCGAATACTTCTTATTTGTTTTTTTTCTTTGTAAAAAAGAACACCTTCAGGCATATACGTTTTTATTAAACGAGTTTAATGTTCGAATTATTTTCATTTTATATCTATTCTCTTTCCCCTTATGTGTTTCCATAAACTCAAAGATTGAACTAACTCTAATATTAACGTTAATAATACTTGAAATGGTAGTTTGATTGGAAACACATTTTTCATTTCAATTGAAAATGATCTATGAAAAATGAAAGTATCTCATAGATCTTCAGAGGCAATAGAAAAATATTATCAGGTTTTCTAAACGTAATGGTATACTCGGAAAAACTTTAATGGGAACATGATCGGTTGTTAAAAGAAATGAGAAAAATATCAAATAACGTTGAATTGACTGACAAATTTTAATCTGAAGGAATAGAAAATTATATAAAAAGAAATCAGACGTGTGTCCTTTAAAAATCGTACAATACCGTTGGAATAATAAAAACATGAGTTGTTTAATATTCGAAGGTATAACAGTCAAATATGTATTTTGTATTAATTTAACTTTAATGTAATGTCAAATATATTAAACTGATTTTAATATTTAAAAATATTAAAATAAACAGTAACGTATACACATAAAGTCGAATAAACGTATATTAAAGAAACTATATACCTAAACTGCTTTTATCTTTGTTCGATTAAAAAAGAAAGAAAGAAAGAACAAAAATCTAAATCCCACGATGTTTGATCCGAAGTATGACCCACTTTCTCTAGAAAGTGCTTTTTTACAAAGAAGGATAAAATTAAATCTTATCCTTCCCTGGCCTGATTTCTTTTCTTTTTTTTTCATTATTGAACTTACTGAAATAATCGAAATGGCAATAATCAAAAACTCGATATCGAAATTCGTGTCAGAACGTAATGCACCTTTAAGGCATGAAATTCGATTAATTATGATTAATTTGACGGAGTAACCATTTCTCTCTTTCTCTCTCTCTCTCTCTCTCAACAGTTAAAACCATGTTTGTTTTGCCATGCGTTTGGTCTATTTCTTCACGCCTTTTAACTCTAATTGGAAACGGACGAAGGACTCGAGAGGGGGACTCTGAAGTGGGCGACTGGCCGGGAGGGGATGGTTCATGACTTGCATTTTAAGGGTTATTTCACGAAGATAATAGGGAATGCTTTGAAACTTTCGAGGGTGCTTTCAAAGATAGGAACCAACCCCTACTGACTACTGAACTTTTAACATATAATAGTACACGTACACATTCGTATTAACGAAACAAATACACTGACATTTTGACCGGATAAAAAACATCAGCAATTTTTCCACCTACACACAGTTTCCTTTTTCTACTTCTTTTCCCCCAATTTACAAATGAGGTCATGGAAAAATTCATAAAATGTTTTCGCTTCGAAAACACAACATATGCGCGAAAATATTGCTTGTAGTCAAAAGTAATTTATTATTGTATATTAATTGGTATATATTTGTAAAAACTCACCGATACAACATACGTTCTTGACGATCAGCTTCTTGATAAATCTTGTAATACATAGCGATCATTATAATGCCAGGTACCCAGAAGCTAACGCAAGAGCTTATAACCGCGTATAATTTGTTCACTTGAAATACGCACACATCGGGATAATTTTGTCGATATTCAAGATGTTCCTTTGTGGTATACCAACCGGCAAAAATAGGAAGAAAACTCATGACGGTTGGCGAACACCAAACAACGCTTAGCATAGCACCAAGTCGAAGGTTTGTCATAATCAGTGGATAATCGAGAGGTTGTACTATAGCGTAGTAACGATCTACACTGATACAACAAAGATGAAGGATCGATACGGTACTGAAGAAAACGTCCAAAGAATTCCAAACGTCGCACATGAAATAACCGAACAACCATTTGCCAGACAATTCTACTGACGCGTTAAAAGTCATAGCAAATATTGCAACAAGCATATCGGCCAATGCCAATGATACGACGAAGTAATTAGTAATAACTCGTAATTTACGGTGCCTCATTACCGAAACTATTACGAGAAGATTACCAAATAATGCACAAATAATAATAAAACCCATAACAGTTGCTTTAGCAGTTAAAATAAGAACGTGCTCAATTTGAATATTTTCGGCACTTTTGTAACTCTCATTTTCCTTCCTTTGACCAGTGTCAATGAAAATATTTGACAATTGATCCGGTATGTCGGTCATATTAAAAGAATCTTCTTCAATCGTACCGTTCAATTCCATTTTTTCTTCTTTTTCTTTGCTTTTTGTATTTATTTCTTAGACCGTTTCTTATTTTCTTTTTTTTCTTTTGCTTTATCTTTTATCTTTCTTTCCAATATAGCCAATAGGGTTTTTATTGTACCAAGAGGATCCGTTTCTTTGACTACATCCTTTCCCATCGATCGAAATATCACGTCGGTCCATGGAAAAGATGAAAATAACTCATTTCTTCAAGCCATAATACCAACGATCGTCCTTTACTGTACTTTGGTATTATTTGATCTTCACGTTCAGTTCGTAAGAGGGTAACCAAATATCGAATCATTTGTTTCCTTGACATCGACCTTGTTGGTCGATGAACGCGATGATCGTAACGCGTATGGTTGATTATGATGATTATTATTATTATTATTATTATCCATTTCGACGATTTTAATTCGTCGAGATGACAAACTGATCGTTCGATTATTTTTCCCTCTTTTATTATCCGTCATCGTTGAATTATTTTCCTCCTTCTGCTTCTTCTCCTTCTCCTTCTACTTCTAGCGGTTTGATTAAATCCGATGTTTAAGCCGCGATCATGTTGAGTTAGAATTCCGTTCACGTTCCCTCGCTTTGGTCTGAAACATTGAATAAAAAACAATAAGAGAATATATATATATATATTTATTTATTTGTTTGACAGACGTTTAGGTTTATTTTTGTATCGGTCACATTTTTAATGAAATTTTTGTATCACACGTGAGATATTGATATATTACCATTGAAATTCTTTCCCTTTCTTTTTCTGGGTTTTGCATTAACCATTTTCGTCTGAGAGGAAAGATATATAAAAAGTTTTCCCCACTCTGTGAGTGTAAATAAGATACATCGTAAATGTCTTTCACTGTGGCCGTCTTTATTGAACATTTTTATGAGCTTTCACGGGGTGCGAAAATTTAAAGAAGAAATATATTTTAAACACAAATATATATATATATATATATATGTATGATCTATAATTAGGTTTTTTTACAATCCCTTTTATACATAATAAATAAATTTAACAATAATTTCCACGCGATATAATTTATCTCTTAAACAAATATCTAATCGCACTGTATTCCAAATGAATACCAACGATAAATATATTTTAGTTTCTCAATCCAACGATTAGGATTTTACAGATTGTCACGATTATGTTAGATTTAAAAAAAAAAAAAAAAGAGAAAAAGCAAATCAAAGAATAATAGTTTTATCTTTGAATCATTCGTGGAAATTCTGTAAACGCGCAACCGATGGGTAGTTACTGTAATTCCTAACGTGACTTATCGTCAAAGTTAATCTTCAAATAATTACCTTTGCGCAAGCACACACTATGCGAATTATGGGAATTGCACGAGGAAGTCGATAGCAGTGCATAACGGGTCGACTTAAAGTGTTCTTTGTTAAACTCGTACAACAAGAGTTTATTAGAAAATACAAAGTAAAATTAATTGAAATTGCGCTTAAGTTAATTGTGAATTAAAATTGATAACCATAAGCCCTCAAAAAAAGTCAATGTTTAAATGTAGAGAAAATTTATAAATAGTTAACGAATAAACTTTGTTTTCAGAGCAATACATTTGTTTATTCGATCTATTAATATTAATAATAAATTCTTTATATATAACACGAATAACTGCTTATCTTAATTATACAAAAATGTTCTAATTTGAAGAAAATAATTATGAATATTACATAAATAGGTAATCGTTTATTATTTTTGATTATTTTTAACTCGAGGGGTCAAAAGATACAAATTTTATCAATCGATTTAAACGCTGCGTCGTCACGTTCATAAATTGTTTAAAAAAAAAAAAAAGGAATCGATATCACACGGTTTTCAAATCGTAATCGTGCCGGTTATAAACGAACACACGTGACGTTTTATTAAATCCTGTCAGAAATTCATGACCATTTATTTGTCCATCTCCATGATCATCGTTTCGCTCGATCATATTTTAAAACAAACAATTCGAATTAGATTTTTAATAACAAACAACGTTATTTCTTTTTATTTTAATACTATTCGAGACTATACGGTTTTTGGTTTTTTTATTTTCATCAGTCATCATACACACACAGAGAGGTATTGATTAAAAAAAGAAATTGATTACTATAGTAACACCATGAAGGTAAATAACGTTTTATCATCCATCACCATCATTTTCGATATACGAAATTTCGCGTAGTTTGAACTTTCAGGGTATGTATATTCCATATATGTATATGCACATATGTATGGTTCCCTATATACGAATAACATATATTCCATATGTTTCATACTATCGTGTGTGTTTTACCTTGACGTTTCAAATTTACAGCTGTACTACTGTCTCGTTTGACAAAACCTTTTTCCAGGTTATTATGCAAACCTAGAAAACGAATAGGTCTTACAATGACACACGAAAACTAGTACCACTGTCATTTCTATATGTAAATCCTATTTGTTATTCATATGCAATACATACATACATACATACATACACGTTTCATATTTATATCAAATCCTTATCCCAGATAAAAAGAAAAAAAAATGTAACATATCAATGAATTCTTTATCTCCATTCAATTTATTCTCGAACCAGCTGGGATTCCGAATACCTTCGGCTTAAACCAAATATATTTCTTTCTTCGAGAGTAGACGTGACATTCTCCTCTACCCCTACCCATTCCACCCCCACAAATACCTCCACTCACACCCTTAGATCTTTTTTCAAGATTTAGGTACATTGTCATCGTGAATGATATCTTTCAAATCTTACTCTCTTCGATTTTAAAAGATTGAATTTAGTTATACAGCAACATGTTACGAAACCATACAGGGACCGTGTTACTAAATAAACGTACACCAGGGCAAACATTGAAAATCTCGTTTAGAATAAAATCAAATCAAATAAAATAAAAACGGGAAGAAAGTATTTTATTTTACACTTTGCAACCGTATGCGATTCCCTGAGTAAATAAAATTCTAAAAAAAAAGGGAAGAAAAAAAAACGAGAGAAAAGGTGTCAGGGTGTAATTGCGCTTGAAGCTTTACGCCCGTCCTGTTAGGGAGGGGGATGAGGATGAGGATGAGGATGAGGTGGAGGGAAGTGAATGGGGAAAAAAAAATATATATTGCTCTACGGCAATGAACTTCTCTTTCAATCGGTGCATCGAAAATCGATTACCGTATGAGACTATTACAACATATAGTATATAACACATGCATATATGTATTTTATTTTACATTGCATATTTTTGAACGGGAAAATCAAAGGTTTGGATAAATGAAGATATTAATAAGAAACAATATTTTTACTTATTTTTTTTTATAATCAAACGTTCGGTTTAAATTCAGATCATCAGTAGACGTTTGTATGTGTGAGTTTATATTTTCAATCTAAATTAAAACCTACTTATATATTTTCTCACATGTTTATTTAAGCAAATAAGTTTAGAAAGGTAAATAGGAAAAAGTATTGCGTTCAGAATAGTTGATATTTCTCTTCGAATGTATTTCAATTTCGTTTTGATTCCCAAATAGAAAAATAGGAGAGGTAAATGTTAGCTTTGAGAAATAAAATCAAATGAAGAAAAGTTCAATGAATATAATCTATGAAGAAATATATTATCTGTATTGTTGGAAAAGTAGAATAAAAAAGAAACAAAAGAAAAAAAATATAAAATAACCGCGTGTCAATTATTACAAGGTTGGTAAGATTTGTCGTACCTTGTCATTTGCTTACTCGAACTAGGTGCAGAAATATCAGCTGTTCGACGTTTGCCATCCGTGGTCCACCTTTTACATTATTTCCCTAGCTAACGAACCATTAAACCACCTCATACTTTTTCTCTTTTTCTCTTTCTCTCTCTCTCTCTCCCTCTCTCTTCCTTTCTCTTTTTCTCTTCTTCTTTCGTTCGTCACTGTCGTTCGCACGAGGAACACGAGGAGCCCGTAACGAAGGGGAAAAAACGTGTGATTACATCGTACAGCATTTAATCGGTGCATCGTTTTATCGACATAGACGTCAGATTCCGAACACGAGAAGAAATTCTAAGATAATAATAATAATGATAATAATAATAATAAGTGCTCACCGACGATGAGTTATTACTTTTTTTTCTATCTCCGATAATAATTGAATTCTCGATCATTTTCTCCGTTTGTTTTCGAAATAAAAAAAAGACAAAAATAAATAATAAAAATAATGGACAAATGAAATAATCGAATCTTCAAATTAAACAATGATCGTTAATTACAAATATTGAACCAATTAATTAATGGTCCCATTGGATCGATCTTAATCGAAAGATCTAACTCGCGGGGAAAAAAGAAAAAGAGAAGGAAAGGGGAGAAGAAAAAAAGAAAAATGATGGATTAAATGAAAGAAAAAATATATATGAAGAATAAGAATGAAAATGAGAATGAGAATGAGAGAGAGAAAGAGAAAGAGAGAGAAAGAGAGATAGAGAGAGAGAGAGAGAGAGAGAGAGAGAGAGAGAGAGAGAGATAGGAAAGGATCGGTCGATGCACGCGCGCGCGCGTCCGAGACGAGGAGTATTCTCGTTGGAGGAAGAGGAGACCTTAGAGGATGAGATCAACGACCGGCACCGAACGAAGAAACCTCACCGACCGATATCCGGGCACCACGAGTACCGTATAAACCCCCCTACGTGTTATTCTACGAATTATGATCGTGTGTACTCAGTTTAACGATCTCATCGATGCACATAATATTTATGTATTAACTTTTCCAAATACTTGTTGAAAAGATTTGTTATGATTTATAACACAAGATCCTGATGATCATCTAAGTTAATTATTCAATATTTTATTAAAAATATCTAACCGATTTTGTTCTCGATCAAAGGATGATCACTTACTTTATTTTATCTTGTAAGTCAACGCGATATGATGTTTCTCACAGAACTAACACGGCCGGAATGAACCACCGTGGGTGGTCGTGAATAGTCGGAGCTTTCCCGCTTTCCATCGGCAGCACCCTCCACCACCTCCACCTCTACCACCACCACCACAACCACCACCATCCACCCTCTGGTATTACTACCCTCCGAAAGCGCTTGCTTTACGGTGGTGGCGCCTCTATCTTCGCATCACACGAGAATCTTCTTCTGTATCAGCATATCAACGATGTATCGAAATCTAAACCTTTTTTAACACATTCGGTTACGGGTCACCGAGATATTATCTCGTATATATAACTAAACTAACCCTTTATGACCGGGTTATGAAATATCTTTTCGTTTTATGATTAATCATTTAACCGAGCTTTCTTTTTCTACTACACTTTCCCTAAATTTAAACAAAATTTGCTATTAAAAACGTTTGTTTTTATGAATGATCTTACTGAAGTGTTACACTGTAACACATTGCATATAACACAAACCGAATCCTTTGTGACTGGGTTACGAAATATCTTTACGTTTTATGATTAATCAAATGTTTCATATTCTCTTCCTCTCTCTCTATCTCTCAGTTATATTATTTATTCATTTAATTAATTTAATTTTTCTTTTTTTTTTGATTTGTAATATTTATTCTTACAGTATTTCAAATCTATTCTCGTTCTTCTCACTTTTCATCCCGTATTCAAAAAATGTTCATTATACGGAAATCTGTTTTATAACTTCCAATCAATTTTCCAATGTAAACCGAGTTCTGAATTAACGGAGCTAATATAATATCGTGCGAAACATGATAGGATATTTATAATCATTCATATATATATATATACATTTGTATGTATATTTATATGAATATATATTTATATGTATGTATGCACAAACGTGCACAAGTTTATGGAATCATTTTTCAATAACAAAAGCAAATACTGAGTGGCCTACCACGAGTTTCGAAGCGAATATTCAAATCATGCTCGACCAAGTGGCAATTTATTGTGATAATACATTATTATAAAAATAAATATACGATCTATATGAGAAGGTAACAAAATAATATACGCGAACACGTTCATCTAACTTATTTTTATCGTTTCTCTATATCGATATATTGCTATTCTATTATATGTCCTCGAATGTAGGAAGCTCTCTGGTTATAATCCGTTATTAAAATCGTGAAAAGTATTTTTTTTTTTAAACCACGAAAGGGCGGTGTATTTTTTTTATTAGGTCATCCTACGAATTACTTTCCTTTTTTTTTTATTAACTTTTTATACTTGATATGATTTTTATCTTATATTAATTTAATAATCAAAGTAGACTGTATTAAATATATTATTATTATATATATTGTTATATATATGCATATATTATATTTATTTAGTATCAACTAATCAAACGATAGATTTTTTCTCGATGAGATACTCTATAATAATCATTGAAAATCAGGATCTGTTGTTTATAAACAATAGACGGAATGGACTTTTGTTAGAAGAGAAGGGTAAAATCGAGCTTACACATATACGATTGGTACGAATCATTTATCGTAAACAGATGCATCATCGTGATTGTATCATGTGTTTCCCGTATCGAACTACCTCGTTAAAATAAGGTCGCGTTCTACTAAACGATACCGTTAAATTTACTCCATTCTGGAAAATCGATTCTAACGTGGCATTCGTCCTATAACTCGTTCTACGATTTCAGTGGTAACGAGGATAAAAAAGCTTTTTCTCTTATTTTAAGTTTCATTTCTTCGATGTCTTCCTTCTTCTTCGAATCTATTGCGTGTCGATATGTAACTTTATGCGATTTATTTTCTAACTCCGAATACTCGTTATCGGTGTTCTCATTTTATTATTTTTATTCTCTCTCTTTCTTTCTTTCTTTCTGTATTTTCTTACAATTTTATATAACCACATATTGATGATAAACAATTTTTAAAAAGATACGCGTGTCATCGTGCTAAGATAATATAAAATACAAATATCATTTTTATTTCATAAATAAAACGTATAGAAAAATCTGTGTTTTAATAATATATGTATTATATTTAATAATATATATTATCCTACAATTAAATTAACCCTTAACATTATTTGCTTGCACGATAACGAATAATTATATAATTTATCTAAGCGTTGAATAAATTATATAATTTTTTTGATACCTTCAAAATCAGATAAAATTACTCAAAGTGAAATAAATAATTGACACGTTCGACGATGATAATGTTCTTATATAATATACGATTATAAGATTAATATGACTATAATACTTTAGTTTAATCAGGATTTATTCGAGTAAATTGATGTCTTAGATAATGGTTTAGTATACGACCTCATAATTCAAGAACTATTCAATAAAACTTACACACGCGTGTTATGGTTACTATTATTTGTTATCGATTTGGGACACGTGTTCTAGGTTTAACTAAAAGATTTTATATTGGAGCACGGATAAAAAAAAATTTATATATATATACATAGATGAACAAGATAAAGGGTAGGGTTCTCGAGCACCTGTAGTATGCCGATGAAATTTAATATGAAAGAACGAAGGGTAAAAGAAGGGTAGATACTCTCAAGCACGTTTGAAAATCGAATCGAAGCATCTTCGTAATTTTTTTCTTTTTTTTTCTCTTTCTTTCTTTCTTTCTATCCTTTTTCTTATCTATGCATGAACTAGAAGGAGCAACTTAAAAAAAAATGCTTTTAAGCTTAGAACACTACGTGTTCGTCAATTTCGAGGCCGTGATTTTCGTTCTACGAACCGTGCATAGGATTATATTTTAGAAATGGTGTCTTGTTAAATTAACTCGTTCATAGTTAATATAAAAAAATATAAAAAAATTACTTATATCAACCATCTAATAAAACATAAATTCTGATCTACCACAAGTTCTAAAATTTGAAGTTACTGAATTTTGTTAAACGAACATGTATCTGATTATATTTCAGAAACATTAGTTTCTTAATACTAACTCGTTCATCGTCGATGTTTGATATGAGAAAAAAGAAAAAGAAAGCATATAAAATAAATACAATAATCCTTACTTATATCAACTATCTAATAGAGAAACATATAAATTCAGATGTGTGTAGCTAAAACCACTTATGAATTAGGTCGACAAAGTTAACGATGGGCTCGTCATTAAAGCGACAGCAATTATGAACCCTTGTAGCATCATCGCGTTGGTATATAAGGGCAAGGATTGGAGAAATGGACGCGTGATTAGTGACCGTGAAAGATCAACGAGATCGTACGTGACAATTCGTTAGATCCTTGTTATTATAGTCAGCCTTTAATTAAAGTACAATTAGTGTCTCTCGCAAGATTGCTTTAAGATCTTTGATAGCTTTTAGTACTAAAAAAAATAGATACAAACAATACCCGATTTATTGAATTTAATAGAAATTATTATTAAAACACATCATATATTTTATATTAACTCTCTTTTTCCTTATTGAATTATAGCCAAAAATCCGACATTTTTTTTTCCATAAATCCAATATATATATATATATACATAAATAATTAAATATAATAATTAATATTAAATTTTTATTAGCATATCAATGATTACTCATACTATTTATTTATACATTAAAATTTATATTTGGTTAAAATAATAATATATTTATTATATACTATATACTATTATATTTAATATTATTTTTAGAATTATATATAAATACTTGTTTCTTTACCTTTTTATAAAATATAACTGAACACGTAAATTAACTCACAGAATGTAACTGATTACCATTTCGATTAAAGAAACTTTTATTTATATTTTCAAACTGTAGGTAACGGAAGTGCAGTTTTGTCAACAACACGATCACATGGTAACAAATGCTATAAACCCCGCGTATGGTAAGAACCAAGATTAATATGTTTCTTGATCGATCGAGTTAATATACATCCCGGGTTATATGAATTATTAATTTATAAATTTAATTTTACTTTTATATAAAGAAAAAAAAATTAGAACGTGTCTGTGAAATTAAAACAAATATAAATAAATAAAATAAATCTTATTGTTTAATCGATATTATTGTTATTTGAAAATTTGTCACGTGACCCTTTTTTAAAGAAGAATTCCCTATAAAAGGATACTTCTTCCGGATATTTATTCCTTGGATCTTAGTTCTTGAAATTTCTTCTTATACGAAGATCCTGATTGGTCATTCTGCAGAATCCTACTTTAATCTTTCTAGTATACCACATCTTCGGTTATTTCTTCTCTGATCTTAAATTACAAACTTGGGATATTGTTCGAATATGCCTTATCTTACACCGATTAATAATAAACTATATTACATATGTTTTTTTTTAACATGATTATTTTAAATTTAATCCCTTTTTTTTCCTTTTTAATAAGATACTATGTTATATTATAAATACAATTTTATTCAAGTTTATCCTACCAAACATATAGCTTTGTATATTTTTCTTTTTTCTTTTGTGTTCCTCTCTGACACTGATTTTCATTGCACAGTGTTCTTAGTTCACAACGTTTGGTGATAAGAAAGTAAAATTACCTTGTTTTTTTTAAATATTTTTCTTCGCTATTTCATATATTGTAAACATTATGTTTTTCATATACTCATTGTTGTTGTTGATATGCACGAAAAAAACCATATTATAAAAATATGATTATTTTGTTGTAATTGTGTCAAGCCAATATGAAGAAATATTATTATTGGAAAGAAAAAGAATCAATGCATTTATTTCTGAAATAATTTAATATTTCTTATTGGCAAAAAGAAAAAAAAAAGGGCCTTAAAGAATGGATTTGACAAAATATTCGTGTTTATTATTCTTTACTGTAACAGTATTAGTGTATGGAAATACGAATATAAATGCTAATGTTAGTTGTCAAATTGATACATCTGAACGTAAACAAATGAATGTTGAACCAATAAATGGAACATGTTTACGTGATATAGTTGTACAATTGTCTGATGTATTTCTATCAATCACTAAAGAAGAACTTGGTGTAACAAATTTTATAAATGTACTCGATAATTTAGAATTTTCAAATATCACCAATAATATTGAGTGTACATTGAATAATTTGGTAAATAAATTAAACAACAAATTATTATCTCATGCTGATCTGTTGATAAAAAGTAATCAAATAATAGAACCTATTTTATTAAAAAAACAAATTTTATCTATTTTTAATGACGAAGGAAACAATATTAAAAATACACAGAATAAAGGATCGGATATATGTTCTGACATTACGATAGGTATCTGATATAAAATATATAAATGGTATTAATAAATGATAAATAATATATATCTATATATATACTCATGAGAATATATATTTCAGAATTAGCTAAAAAATTAAAGGATCAAGGATGGAAAAATTTACATGTATTACCATTGTACCCATCAGCAAGAATATGTGGCCCACCTAGTTTGGTACACAACATTGGACCATTGTTATTATCACGACACTGTTCAACAAAAAATATTATACTATTGTTAGAACATGGTAATTTTGTATCAGACGAAGATCTTATTTTAATTCACATTACTGCTAAAACTATAATTGATATGTTATCCGAGAAAGATTATGTTACTGTAATTGGTCTTCCTGGAAATGGTTTTGTATATTGCAAAGATGGTCTTTTGAAAGCAACTGATATTAATAAATATCAATTAGCACGTCATATAGATACTCTTATTAAAAAAGGTATAATAATTTTTTAAATTGTTTATTTATATTTTAATATTTTAATATGTAATTATATTAAAATAAAATTATTATTATTATTAAAAATTATTATAGGTATCAATCAAACTATAAATATTGATTTAAATGCTTTGACTCAAAATATACAAGGGGAAGTAATAATATTACATTTGACTAATACTTTGAAAGATCCATCCAATGCAAAAGAAATTTTATATAAAATGTCTTCCTTGAAATTAAATACGTATTGGAGAACTATACTTGTTCTTTCAGGTATATTATAATTTATTATTTATATATTGTTATATAAGTTAATGTTAAAAATAATTAATATATTATATATTATAGATCAGGGAAAATATATCAGTATTAAGGATACATTAAAAAATGACAGTATTATAACTCTTCCAACACAAAATATTCTTGGATTTGAAATATCAAGATTATTCTCTAATATTAAATGTTCCAATAACGAGATAAAGGAATATTATCTCTCAGATCCATATTTTGAACCATATAGTAAAATGATGTCTACGTCTATTGGATTAATTACAAATGCTACATTACTTTATTTAGATGTGGCATTAAAAGATCTTTTAGATGATTTAACATATCTTAACATTGGTCCAAATGCATACGCTATATTGTTTGATAGTAAAGAAATAGTTTGGATCCATAAAGATTTTCCACGGATGGAAATGATAACAGAACAACCAATAAAAGTCTATTTACAAGATATTGAAAATATAAGTAATGAAATTGTAACAAAAATGATTAAAAAAGATGAAGGCTTTGTTGAAGTTCAAATAAATGAAAATAAAAAGGTATTACATTGTGAAAATTAATATTTTATAAAATAAAATAAATTATATCTCTATGATTTTTTCTTATTACAGAAAAGATATATGTGGAAACATTTAACTTACAAAGATTTAATACTGTGCTTAGTGTCTACGAATGATGAAATAACAATATCTACAATAAAAAATATACCAACGTTATCTAAAAATCTATTATATCATTCTCATGATCTTATATCACATGGTACTATCAATAAAGATGTATTATGCGTTCATCAAAATAACATCGTGGCGTTATGTAAGAAAAATACTATATTTATTTATTTATACAGGCTGATAAAAAATAGTTTTTATAACTTCTACGATAGATAATACCTTGGACTTTATTTCATTGTTTGGTAAATATTATCTATCATAGAAGTTATGAATCCCTTGTTTTTTTATCAACCAACATTTTATATATATATGTATATATTACATACAAAATTTTATATAATATTATAATGTATATTACATTAAATGTTTAGCTAGTGGAGTAGTATATCTTTCACCATGGTGTTTCCAGTCTCCTATGGAACAACTTAAGTTACTAGAAGTAAATTCAGGTGTAACCGTACAAAGTTTTATGGCGTACATAAAAGATTTGACAGGATTGTTGGCTAATCCGGGTTTACATCATTCTGTGAGACCAGATGTTGTAACATTAAGCAAAGCCTTAGAACATTTTAAAAAAAGACGTATAGAAAGCGCAATTAATAAATTTGTTATTCGAAGGTATATTTACGAATATACTTAATATTAATGTTTTTCTTTATCCAATTACATATTTAATTTATCATTTTAGATATATTATTGCTACTACCAGCGGTGCTCTAGAAGTATTCCCAGGAATAATTATAGATTCTGGTTTAGATCCAAAGCGTAGGACTTGGTATAGAAAATCTTTAAAATATCCAGGAAAAGTTGTTTTTACTGGACCATACTTAGATGCTGGTGGTTCAGGCTATGTTGTAACATTAAGCCATTCAATTCAACATTCAATGTATGGGAATAATAATGATAAAACAGTTATAGCAGTAATGTCCATGGATGTTACAATGGGATATATTTCTAGACTTCTTATAGAAATGTTTCCATTTTGTAACGATTCAGCGATGAAATGTTTTTTAATGGATGATATGGGCTATTTGGTATCTCATCCATCGTTATTGTTACCAACGAGTAAAGTTGAACAACAACATTTAACACATAAAGAGCAATTAATTGCCAATGACATATTAAATCAAGAATATTTTGTAAAGAAAAAGACATGTGCTAATTACTTGGATGGTACTGTGCAAAGATATTATCATTTTAATACTTCCTTACAAGAAGTTTTAACAAATACAGTACACGGAGAACATTGTATAAAATATCAAATAGCTGCAATACCTAATACCAACGTATTTCTTGGAGTTGTTAATGTTACATGTAATTCTTCAAGAGCTTTTTGCCCATGTAGTACAGTAAGCTTATAATATTTTTAACTAAATGATTTTTTTGTTTGTAGATTATTTTTTATTTTATGTATTTTTTTTTTTCCAGACAGATCGTTTATGTTTAAACTGTCGAAGAATGGAACAAACTGAATGTGAATGTCCGTGCGAATGTTCCTTGTATTCTTCAAGTTGTGTACAACATAAAATTAATTTAGAAGCATGTCCACCTCCGTCTGAACAAGCTGTACATTTACCACATTCTTGGTCGATGCATTTAAATATAAAATCCTGTCCTTCTTTCGATTGTAAAATATTTAAAACAGCTGAAGAATGTCTGGGTATTGTAGGCTGTCAATGGTGTCATGTGGATATTGACGGTGTAACTTCTTTGCAAATTCCATTTTGCTCAGACTTGTTTACATGTTTTAAAGGCATTTTTGGAACTCCAATACCTTACAACGATGAAACTCATGGTATAATTCATAATTATATAATATTATATATATATATATATTTATTACAAAATCACATATACATATATTTACAGATTCTCAATCAGCAGAAGAAATTGTAGTTCGTGAATTTTCCTCAGTTGGACCAGTTGCAGGTGGCATACTTGCTTTTATTTTAATTTTGGGTATTACATTGTGTTGTTATAGATTGCGTTCTATGCAATCTGATTTGGAACATCAATGCTTGCACGTACAAATTTCACCTGACGTATTACATATGACACATCTAGAAGGTGATGCAGAACCTTTAGAACCTGACCAAACAAAACACAATTTAGATTCTTTTATAAGAGATGCTATTGCACCTATATCACCTTATAGAGTTTCAACTAATTATAAGAGACCTGGTGGGGACAGTGATCATGGTTACAGTACTATGACACCTCATGATGATTCAGAACAGCAAATATTTACAGAACCAATGTTAATTGTTAGTTCTAATGTCGAATTTAATAATGCGAAACGATCTAACAGTTTACCAGCACCAACAACAAATTTAGGGCCTTCGCATTATATTTTAGCACCTGTTACTGTTCATAGTAACATGGAAACAAATTGTTGCTAAATGAACCTGCATTATTTTTATCATCTTATTAACGTACTCCCATTATCATTGCCATTAGCATAAATATTAAATATTAAGTATAACAAAGAGACTATCTAAAATTTGATACGATTAATAAGAATAATTTTACAATATATTGCAATTACTTGCCTCCATAAGTTATAATGAAATATTTTGAAACTTTTTTGAAAATATACAATTGATATTTTTATATTGCTGTATTTCTTCAAACCTTTTTAATCAATCTGGTGTTATCAAATATAATTATAAACTCTCGTTTTTTTTGTTTCTTTTTATCTACAGTCAAACCTGTTTTTGTGCTGTAGATAGGGACTGCATAAAACAGGTTTGATTGTACTATATTTAATTAATAAACAAAATAATATTCAAATAATATTTTAAATATTCGATAACATAAAATAAAATACTATTTTACCTAAGTTTATATTTTATGTATAAAATGAGACTCTATTTCTCGGTATGAAATATTTTAAAACAAGGAACCACGCATAATCCAACACCACATTCTTCGCACTGATAACGCGATTCACGTCTTTTATCATTTTTGCTACAAACAACGCATCTTCGTAGTTTATTTTTTCCCGCAGATGTATATTGACTAGGAAAATGTCTTCCTATTAGTCTTAAATAATTAACATCACTGTAGTAGTTATCAGGCTTAACATATTCCTTTTGTATTTGTCTGGACAATTTTAAATGAAACTCTTCAATGGATATTGTTTCACAAGTTTTAGATTTATATAAACAATAAGCCTTATGTAAGCATAAATCTATCAAGTGATCATAAGTTTCTTCAGATTCTGAAGTACCCAATATATTCTGTAGCTTTTTCTTGTGAGGTTGTTCTACGTTAATAGTTAATTCATTTTCATCACAACTATCCGAATCAATTTGTATTATCTCATTTCCATGTTGATCTTCCATTAGATTCTTATCCTCCATCTGAAAAGTTATAAAAATCTAAACCATTTAGTAAGATTAAGAACAAATAAGAAAAAATTTATTAGTCATCAACGTCCAGAATCGTTCAGAGTGCAAAAGGTTAAAACAATACCCTTAAATATACACACTTGAGTGATATGCAGTCAGTCGTACTATGAACTAACTATTTGCCTGCATGTATCTCTGCGTAAACCGATACTCAGGTTTCCTGATCTATTCCAAATGCAAACAAAAACATTTCGCAATGTTTATTCGAAAAAGATACTATGACATACTACTAATTGAATATTAATGAGTTTATAATTAAAAAACATGATTCTATGACAAAAATAATAAGTCAATACATTTTCAATTGTTTATACTATAATGGTTTAGATTTTTAAAAATATTATCAGATTTCAAAAATATTTGATATATTTATATGCCAATAACATTTTGATATTAAAATAATGTTTTTATTTAACCTAACTTATATTATTTTATAACATTAACACGTTCAATTTCTGTATAATAATTAAAAACTATAAATGAGAAAATGTACATTCACTGTCACTTGAACGTATACTTTTTCCACGAATAAATTATCAATGCATCGCGAATTTCATCGAAAGTGCCTACTTTTAAGATTAAGTGGAATAAGTTTACGTTAAGGAATGAATTAATTACTTTGCTATAATATTTAACAAACATATAAAATAATAAATATAATTCACTCACGTCAAAAACTTTTTCTTGATTGCAAGTTTAATAAACTTTACTCCATATTGTAAAGCTGGTACCGAATCAGATGTCGAATATAGCCGAATATTACCGAATATATCCGATGTATTATTCGGTAAATGTCGTATATAGTCGGCGTTACCCACTTTGAATCAATTTGTGGACATCTTTTTTATTGAAATTATTAATAATAGAATCATTTCTGATAGTAATGAATTTTAAATTAAATTTTAATTTACAAATATATATATATATTCAAATAATTGTACAGAATTTTATTACTTTATTTTAAATAAATTATATTATATTAAAAACTAAAAAATAATAAATATACATTGGTTTTTAAATTTAATTTTATTGGAATATACTGGAGGATTCAGAGTTGAAGATCTATGAAATTTACGTGAAAATAAAACATTCATTTCAGCATTTCATCAAAGTTAAAATTTGAATAACAATAAAATTCATTGCCTAAATTACTTCTATGCTTTGGTAGGAAATCACATTTTTTTGACTTTTAATAATCTTCGAGCTAAATTCTTCATAACCGCACCTATATGGATACAAAAATAAAAGTATATTTGTATATTATAATTTTGTTGCTTTAAATATGAAGTAATTGTAATAAAAATCAAAATACCTGTACAAAGAACTACTTTATTCTTTGACAAAAACTCTATTGTCGCAGCTGTTTTTCCTAAACATTCATTTGATAGAAACGGAGGATCTGCTATGACTAAATCAAATGTATTATGTAAATTTTTTGGTATATTTAATGGAAGTTTATAATCATACTTTATAAAATCTTCTCCATATAATGCAAAACGATAATCATACTCTAAAACAGTAACTGCAAATAATGAATAAATATTGTGTGTGTTACTTTTCTTTTTATATTTCATATATAATCTAATATACATTATAAAAGAAATATATATATATACCTTGTCTTTTTCCACAAATTCTTTGTAACGGTACATATAAAGTTGGACAAGAAATTAATGCTATTTTTCCATTTTCAGGAGTAGATTTTACAGCACCTTTGGCAATCGTATTTGCAGTGTCATCATCATACCAAAACTGACTTAATTGCTAAAGTAAAATAATAAAATACGATATAGCGTTATAATTTATAAATTTATAAGAAATTGTTTATATATTTTCAAATTATTTAGATTGATTACCCAGTCTTCTTGAAAAAATCCATTTTCTATTTCACTTGTATGAAATGCCTCTAACATTTGTCTATCTCTCTCTTCTGTTTCTTCTAAATATTCTCGTATTGCAGCTATTGTCTCAGCACTTAATGTTGGTTTTTCGTCATTTTCACTCATTTTTTTGTTAGTTTATTGACGTAAACAATAATTTTTAATTAAAAAAGAAAAAAGAGGAAGATAATATGGCTGCATACAACCATATATAAATATGAAAATTGACATCGATCAATCGATCTATTGCAAAGCGGTTATTGGTCAATCTAGAAACGACTTTTACCGATTTCACACAACATATTGTTAATCGAGATTCTTTTTTGTGAGTGTTTTAAATGCCAATATTTTAGTAGTTAGATCGCGACATATTTTTAAGAAAAATAATCGATCATATATATAATAAAGTTGGTCATTATTGAAATACAACATCTACTAACGTAATTGTAGAATCATTGTTAGTGAGCTACGAAAAGATTTATTTTTATATTGGTTTATTCTATGTACAGTTTTTGGTTTTATACAATTGGTGCATTTAAAATTAAGATGTAGAGTGAAAGTGTTGTGTGTGTGTGTGTAAGAGAGAGAGAGTCTCACGTTGGATTTAATTTTTATAACCTAATGTAAAATTGCTATTGGTTGATCATATTAGTCGTTTTTTTGGACAAGTTTGATTTCCAACCTGCACTCTAGTGGCTGTGAAGTGTACTTGTTAGGTGTCACTACAGTAGTTTTTAGTTCTATCTAAAATGTAATTTTTTTATAAGTGTGAAGCTAATATCGAGGATTTATATACGCCACATTTAAATAGATAATATTGAAAGAATTGGTAATTAGAAACTTGATAAGAAAAAATATAATTCTTAGATACTTTTAGTTGTTCATAATACATAACGATAAAACTCATAATTATGTCAAATTGGTTGTATATAACGTTCGAAAAAAAAAAAACTAAGGTTTTTTTTTTTATTTTTTAATAAAAAATATTACAGATGAAATCTGAAAAAGACAAGTGGAATGATAAAATATACGCCATCTGATGGATTTCTTTGTTAATCAAACTGTCCAAGGAAACGATGGGAGTTGTTTCTTCCCCTCCGTTGTAATACCACCAGCCTTACGTGTTGCGAAAGAGGACACACGATGGAAATTGTAAACATTTACGTGTCTTCTTGAGTGTTTAGAAAGACAATTTTTATTTGTAATCATGATAGACAGTAACATTTCCATGGAGGAGGATACTGAATTACGAGATTTAGTGGTACAAACTCTTGAAAATAATGGTGTTCTCGCTAAAGTCCGGGTAAGATTAGAATAATAAGTAATGTAATGTTATATAGGTTATACAGACCATGCCTATATAATTTAATACCTTCTGTCAGTTTAAAATGCTTTAGACATCTATATGAGATTATATAGGTTATACAGACCATGCTTACAATTAAATATCTTTTATGTCAGAATTTGTTTGTGATTTTGTAGGCTGAATTAAGGGCTAGTGTGTTTTTAGCTCTGGAGGAACAGGAATCTGTAATGGTAGGTAAGAATAATAATGTTGTGTTATATATATATATATATATTAATTATATTTTAATTCATTAACAAAAAGTGGCAGCTTGTAATGATGCTATTAGTTAACTGTTAAAGTGCTTAATTAATTTAGAGTATAAGAAGAATTATCAAAGCTATCAATTAAAGAAATGATATATTTTCTTTTAGAATCCAGAACCACTCCTCAACAAAACAGTAAAACAGTACCTGGCTAATTCCGAAGGAAAATTACTATTTTCATTGGTTAGGGAGTTCCTAGAATATTTTGGTCTGGATTATACTATATCTGTATACGATCCAGAAACGTATATTGGAAAAGAATATAATTATGTCGGTAGAAATAAATTATGCGAAGAATTGGGTATAAATTCGTCAGAACCATTGCTTGGTGAAATTTTAAAGAATAGCATGAATATCTGTAACATAACACAAAAGGTATTTAATTTAATTTATCTTAATATTAAGTATATATATAGATATTTTTATTAGGTTTTATATATTATTTTAGATGGAATCTAATGATAGTAGACATAATAAAACAAACGAAACATCAACTAACTTTGCAAATGCAACCTTTGAAGTTCCTGTATCAAAAATTCTACATACTGAATCATTATCAAATGAAAATGATTCTTCTGAGAAACTTTTGAGTTTCTCTGAACAAAGCACTAGTATTCCAATAAATGTGACAATAACTGACAAAAAGAAAACTGTGCAAACATTACATAATGATTTATTAGATGAGTCACATGACAAAGAAGAAAATTCTCTCAGGGAAAATATAATAGTTTTTGACAACATAACCGACAAAGATGGTATTAATGACAAAGGGAACAATATACATTCTGATAAAAGTCCTATAAAAAGAAACGACACATACGATGTAATAAATCATACACTAAAAGAAACTGCCACAATTGCACCTGGTCAAACTGATATGTTCAATAAAGAAGGACCTTTTATTACATTTGATGATTCTATAGTATCTGAAATGCAACAAAATCAAAACGTGGATGTTACGAAACAAAATAGTATAAATAACAAAGAACTACATATTATGAATAATGTACAAAATAAAAAAGATATTAATATAGAATGTAACTTTGGAAAAGGTATTTACTTTGAAGAAATTATTGTTGAAGAAAAAAGAGACAATGTTGGTACTGTACATAAAGCTGAATCTTCGTCACCTTTAGATAAGTCTGGTTCTATATTTGATCTGCCACCATTAAACGGAAAAAAAAACTAATATTAATGATATAAAAGAATTAATGGATGTTGGACTTGGTAAGAAGGGGCATAATACAAAAGATATATCTTTCTTGTATCTATGCAGTTATATATTCAAAAAATAATTATTTTCAATGTTTTACTTTAGCACTAGATAATGTTGACAATTACGAAGAAGATTTTGTGTCATCTGCGTCGGGTAGTTTTAATGAACAGAGTCCGTCTAAAGAATTACAAGAATTGGACAATTCTTTGCAAGTACATGTGAAAAAAGAGGATACAATCCAAAGTACTCGTAGTGAGGACATCAGCGAAGAAATAGAAGAAACTGATGAAATACTGAGTAGTACTTCGTGCGTAAGTAAAACAAATATCAGATTTATATATACAAAATATAGTTTTAATTACGTTCTATAATGGCAAATGACATGATCTTTTTTGGAGAACAGATATTTTTTACTTATAGTCATTATACATAAATTCTCATACTCCTTTTTCTATTTTTTTTTTCTTTTTTATAAAAAATATACGATAAAAAATAGGATATATATATATAGCAAATTTCAATTTAATTATGTGCATTTTTTGCTCCATTTTATACTTGGCAACCTAATATACACATAATACGTCATTAATATATTACAAAAGTTTTTTCAATGATTTATTATTCGCTTTTCCGATAAACTTTCTATGAGGATTTATCTATTCAGAATAATTTTATTTCAGCTTCAGGGTGTGAATATAAATGAAAAGGATGAAAAAGTTTCACATTTCACAACGGGTATTACAACAAATTATAGCAATGAGATATAATCTTTACTGATATTATCATAAGATTCTATTTAGAATCTTAAACACTTTTATTCGATTATAATTTTGACAAGTGTTTCTCACATTGTAGTTGCTTTACAACGATAAGAATGTTATTTTGTTGCATAGTAATGCTAGAGTACAGGAAGTACTGCTTTCGGGAGACTAATATCCTATACTAAGGCATCATGTGTAAAGACTATGCTGATTATTATGGATTGAGAAACTTACTGGATTTATTTTGCAGTTTTTTAATAAGGCACTGCCAGCTATGGCTGAATACTTAATAAGTCGCGCTGAAAAAATCATGGAAGGAAAATGCCTTTATGAGCATTTTTCTATTCATTGCATTTCTCTATTTTATATAGATTGAATGATGTATTTTTCTACATTTTATAGATTTAAGAAGGAAATGTAATTTTTATTATAAAAAAAAAAGAAGAAGAAAATATTTAAGTTTATGACCGATCCATATACTTTTGGAAGTGAATACAGTATATAAAAAAATGGAAACGAAGTAATAGAAATCTATATATATATATTAAAACTATTAACTAATATTTAATCTATGTCTATATTGTCAAAAAAAAAATATTAGCTTTTTAATATGCTGCTGATAGCAAACACTAAATTCTTTATATTTTATTTTGACAATTGCTAAATATATAGAATCTTTTAATTTTGTTAAAAAAAGGGATAAATTGAGGGGGAGCAGGGTGGGGAATTTTAGTAAAAAAAAAAAACAATGACTGATAATTACAAAGTACTTTTTGCATTATTTTGAGACTGACAGTATTTTCAAGAACTGGATCTTTATTTTTAAACAAATCACACGTCATTTCGGGAAACATAATTAATCATATTAACGTCAAGAATATTATTAAAAAGAAAGAAATATCTGTGTCTTAAGGGACGTATATTGAAATGATCTTTTTACTTCGTAAACGAATAATGTAATTTTCCATGAATTGTTAAAATGAACATAGATTTTAATATTGCAATAGTAAAAGACTTCAATGGAGGTACATAGTATGAGGCAATTTTCCTTCTATGTTATACGTATGTGCCTAGTATTATTATCCTTATGAGCAACTTGTATAAGTGTTACAATATTTCAAGGACCAGGGAAGAACTATATTGATTGAGTTATAGTTAATTAATAACGAGATCAATCTTTTTTTCTTTTTTTTTTTTAAAGGAATATCTCTTAGTATTTTATCGTTTTGTGCTTGACAGAAAAACAAACAAAAATTCCTGAGTCTAATTTTATGACTGAAATATGATTCATATTACCTCATTTAATTAAACATAGATGCTGCGATATCTATAATATCAGTAAACCATCCGTCTAATAATGGATTGCCTAAAAAAAATCCGTCAAATTATTTTTTTGATAACAATGGTGCTAAATATTTGAAACTAAAATAATTTATGAAGGTTGAAGCTATTCAAGAAAATTTAGGTGCTTATCTATCATCTAGCAACACTGTTTGCAAGATTATTAGTAATTAACAAAAGTTGTAGGGTAGGGGATCTTAATTTTTGGGCAATCCAATACAATGAAGAATATTTAATATGGAAAAGTTCGCTCTATGTATGACGCAATAACTGAGTACAATTCAAAATGGATTGACAGGATGCTTGACAAATCAAAATCCTTTTGTAAAAAAACACCGTAGCTTGCTATATTTACAAAAGAATTTTCATTAACAGCTAAAATCTGATAATATCACATATGCTAAAATGGCATAGTTCATTCAGACGAAGAGATTGTATGCTTGTATAATATGTACCATGTATAAATTTCTTCACTATATAGTAGATTATTCTAAATACATAACACAAAACTTTTTACAAACATCATGTATACGTCGTGTAACATTAGATTTTTGTATTACACGGTACACCGATACATATTTTTTTCTTTTTTTTAAATTATTTTCATCAGAAAAAAATGTTACGTTAGTAAAATTATTATATGAAATCATATGATACTATGTAACATATCTCTTAGTCTGAATCAACGTTTATCCCAGTATGATCATTAAATCAGGTGTGTTCCTGGCCAATCAGCGTGGTTACATCTTGTTATCAGTATAATAGTATACAGTTTTATGAAAGAATTCAGGACTGGTTTGAACATTCCCACATTCTATAAGATATAAGGACTAGATACATTCCATTATTGTTATTAAGATAATTTTTTGTTTGTTCATTAGATTTAGAGTACATATCTATAAAAAAATAACACTTTTCTTACATTTTATAAAAGACTATGCGATGGAAAAATAATCTACGATCATCATTAAATAAATTACAGCATCAGATTTTATTTAAAATAGATAAAAATGGTTGAAAGGCAAATCTCAGAAGGATATATATTTGTTTTTTTTCTACACAATAGAAATAAAATCGCATAAAAAGGGACTGCATAAAAACAGGTTCGACTGTAATATTTGTTAGGGTGATTTTGTATTTTGGAGGTAGTATATATAATGATTAATAGTACAATTCAATACTAACTAACAGTTTGCAGCTGTATACTTTCTCTGTTTTAATATTCAAATGGCTTGTAATAAGCTTTCCTGATGAACATGTATTTAATCTATATTAAGCTGCATCTCTTATGACATAATAGTTCCATATTGAAATCTATCGACTCTTCAATATATATATTTTTTACTACATAAAACAAAGAAAAAAAAGAAATTAATAATTATCTTATTGATATATAATGAAATTTTTAAATTGCAGAAAGGGTTGATAAAAAGTTTATTGATGCTGTAGAATAATGAATATATAATTACATTCTTGTTGCAGATTCAAATTATAGTCGATCTACAATTTTACTAGTACAATATAAGTTACATAACATATATAATTTATAAAATATATTTAATATCTTTTATATATTTTCTCATATAAGGTTTTGTTCATATATTATTATTATTATTATTATTAATATTATTATTATTATTATTATTATTATTATTATTATTATTTAAGATTCGTTTAAAGACATATATTATTATGTTTTAACAGTTTTGGACCATTTTGTGTATGTACATTAATGTATCAGATTCATATATGCATATGCCAATATTTTGTTTTTAAACAAATTATTCTACGTTCATTTGAAATAATTATTCACAATCCACAATCTTAAAAAGTTCATAAAGTATTAATATATATGTGTATATATATATATGTATATATATATATATATATCATATATTATATCTCTCTTATATAATTGCAGATGATCATCTTGTAACCACGTTGAAATATTGGTAGCTATATTGTGCCTTTTAGTGTGTATGGTTAATTATAAAACAATGCAAATAGATACTGTGGAATTGTGGATTTTACAAAACACCTATGTTAATTATTTATGATTTTCAACTATGATGTGTAACGATACTCATGTATATGTTATTTATTTTATAAAAATTTTTCTCTTTTGCAATTGTTAAATTTTTTCTGTTTAGATACCCTTCCAATATTCGTATTGAATATTTCTTGCCAATTATATTAATTGAAATATATATATATATATATAAATTTTCTTTGGCATATTATATTATATATTACAGAGTGTCCAAACTAAATGGAATTCACTTAAATATATTTCCTTTATTTAGAATCTTAAAACAAATGTTACGAAAGTGAAATGTAATGGTTGATAGAATTTTGTTTTAAGGTGAATTTCTTTTTTCTTTTTTTATATAAGATTTTAATGTCATCGATGTTTCTTTAAATGCAATCCTATATATAATATTCTTTTTGCGTGTATATATTATATTATAAGTTAAATAAAATAAATGAAACAACGTTCATATATTTATTACATCAAAGTTTAATCTACTCTTAATATTTTGAAGTGGGAGGGTATATATACAAAAGTTTTATAAATGTTTATAAATTACTGAAAAAGTATAATAATGAGAATGTTATCTTATTTATTAAAAATATTACACATTTTTTTTGTTTATTTGTAGATTAAGAATATTATATTATTTGTATTTGGCAATTTTATACAAATGCATAGATTTATAATCCATTAATTATTTAATGAGCTATAATTTACACAACGAAAAAAAAAACAATTTACTTATATTGTATTCGTATATATTTACATTCTATTGCGTTCTCGTTGCAAACGATTACTATATGCTTTAAATACAAGATGAAATGCATCCATATATCTGTCCATGCACATCGCAACACATTTCTGAAAAATATTGTAAATATAATACATTTTTAATATAATGAAATAATATTAAGTAACACATTGTTTAACGCTTTGACTGCCACGTTGGTCCGCAGAATTTGAACTACTTAAATTGTAAAAAGTTGAATGAAAATTTACAGTTGGCACATTTAAAGCATTATCAATAATTAGAATATACTTTGAAATGAAAAGTGCACTATCGAATGATGAAAAATTTTTATTGGAACACTGTAAATAAAAGATTAATTTTTATGAAATCTTGCATCATAAAATACTATTGTGGCGTCTTGTGCGAAATATTTGATTTTGGCGTGACAGTCCAAGTGTTAATAATAATTAATCATTAAATAAGTCGATTTGTCAAACCAATTAAAAATATTCCATAAAAAAAAAACAAAAAAAAAGGAGAGAAAATTGTTAAAGTAATGTACATTGTCTTATCATTTATTATTGAACGGCCATAAAAATTGTTCACACATTTAGTAAAATTAAGCCTAATTATTTAAGGGATCTTTTATATTTAATTTAAATATAGAAACATTAAATATTAATCAATTGCTTTTTACACTAAAATTGTATAAAATAATCATGTAACTTGTTACCTGTTCTGTACTATCTAACGATGTACCTGGTTTGATGACACATTTTTTGAAACATTTTTCAATCATTTTCTATAATAATAATATAAACAAATTTATATTTTTCTTTATTTAAATAATCATTTATTTAGATAAAAAATAACATATATATATATATAAATATAAAACTGTACCGTTAATAATTCTTGTGCATTGGCAACAGCAATTTGCTGTTTAACTTGTTCCATTAATTCAGTTTGTTGTGCTGTTGTTAATGAATTACTAGATAACGAATTCATTTTGGTATATTGCAAATATATTTATACCCTATAAGATGAAAATGAAATATTTTTCAAATTTAAAATATTATTAGATTCTCGGGTACCGGGTAATATCGGTTAAACAGAATTGGTGGAATTAGTAAGGTTATAATTTAGGCTTGAAACAGAATTACCAACTAAAACAAAACATATTTAACAATTACAGTAAAACCTCGATTTCGTTCCCCTTAAAGTGTTCTCCCTTCTTCATAAGATTTCATCTATAGGAAATGAGGGGAATATGACGATGATCGGGATATGTTTATACGTGTGAACAATACATGTGATGTCAGTAACATACCTTCAAAAGTACTATAAACATTTCATAGTAATTACTTAATTAGTTTATTAGTAGATAAGTTTTCGTTCTCCCGAGACCGAAACAAAATTGAGGTTTTACTGTATTTCACAATTATAGTTTTATTTCACTGTTTTTTTATTCGTTGGTATCAATGACTATAAAATATGGAGGGAAATTTTAATCGAATAAAGTTTATATTGTGATTTATCTTGTCACATGTGTTAAAGTAACATAATTAAATGTACCTACGCGGGGGAAAAGAAGAGAAAAATATATAATTTTATTATATAATTTATTTATTATTGCATAGATTTATACTATGCATTTATTTTAATTGTTCGTAATGTGTAAAGAAATAAAATGAAAAAGAGAATGAAACGGAAAGCTAAGGTTTCAACTGAAACAATCTTAAATAAGGTATATATAATATTTGTTGTGAGTTTTTTTTATAAAATATACGAAGAGTATATAATTAAAGATATAACTTTAATAATTGAGATGTTTTTAATCGTAGAGAAATGAATTGGATGATGAACACGTTAAATCCAGAAATACGATTTTAGAAGCTTTGGGCCAGGTACAAAGTTATAATATAAATCAAAGTACATTTGATTCTAGTAAGTTATATAAATATCATATTATTATATGTATCATTACATGTAATATAATTTAAATATATTTTCAAAAACTTATATAATATATTCATATCATATGACATATACATTATATGACATATATAAATAAAAAGAGAAAGAGAAAATCTATATTAAGTATTTGTTGTTTTAGATAGCACTTATTTTAGTGTTTCATATTTAGATGAACAAGTATGTTCACCTGTATTAGAAGACTTATTAACAGAATTAAATATATCAAGACTGGAAAATGAATTGTGTATTGAGAAAAATGATACACTTAACACAATTTGTTCTTATTGCAAACATATTTATGATATACCAAAATTATTGATTAAATATCGGGACAATAAAACTACAAGTCCTTTGGAAAAATGCAAAGAAGATTTAAGTTTTCTTCAAGCAATAGTTTGGTTGAAATCAATAGTCACAAGAATGCATGAAATTCCTTTAGAAGAATATAAATTAATATCCAATGTATCTATGAAAGATACTAAATGTAATGTACAATCTCGACCACATAGAAATGGTAATATTTTTTTTAATTATTTACAAGTATTTTTATTTTGTTTTTTTTCTTTTTTTCGCTTCCATTCTGTTAATTTATTTTCAAAAGAAAATTCAATCGAGATAAATAATACAAAATAAAAACGTCAAAATATTATTGTAGATTTATCCATTTCCAAGTTGAAAGGAAATTGTAAGAAGAAAATAATCTTTACTAGCTCTGATATTTCAAATAGAAATGATTACAAAGAAAATTGTACAAATATAAATGATAATATAAATCAATCAGATCCCTTAACTCCTCAAAGATGGAATAATTTATTCACAATGGGTAAATGTATACCTGAAAATATAATCATACCAGAATCGGATGATGAATTAACAATAAATTCAGATCATTTGGAAGATACGTATCAAGAATATTTCATAACACCGGATTTAATTAGTTCAGAAAATGATTCTTTAAATAACGAGGAAAGTAATATTTCTGATAAACAAGATAGTGCATATGATACTTTAAACATCGATCAAGATTCTATTACTTTTTTAAATAACATCGATGATGAAATAAATAATAAATATTTACCGAAGAAACGAAAGATAGAAATGGAAGATATACAGAGAAAAAGATCAAAGAATATAAAAGGAAGTATTTCATCCGGGTTGGTTAATTTTACTCTTAGAACATTGGAAACTAATGACGTTGTCATTAAATCAATAGAAATTATTTTAAGGGTATTCAAAGATGAGAATATAATTAAAGAATATTTGAAAAGAAGATATTGGATTGATACTTTGGAAAAAGAAGCTTTAGATGCGATATTAAATTTTTCTAATATTTTCAAATTAGAAATGAAATCTGATGTATGTAGTCAAACAGTTGTACAGGCAATAAAACATGTATTTGAAGAAATATATCAAAGAACAAATTTTAATAAGGTAAATTATAAATAGAATTTGCATTATTATCAATATGCCATCATTCTTTGTTTTTATTTTTACAAATATATAATATATATATATATATAAATAAATATGTAATTTTTATTATTTTAGACGACATTGCAAATATATCACATATCTATTATTTTAGAATTTTGTAATTCTTCGTATATTTCTTATGAAATCGTTGATTTTCTTATAAAAAAATTAGATCACGTTAATATTACATTGAAGGATATGTTTGAAAAAAGATCAAATGGTATTCATAATATAATTAATAAAATACATCTTATTTTATATGCATTAAGTATTAGTTTGGGAAAATATAAAATTATCATTCGCAGTAATAAAAATGATACTGAACGCAATGCCATAGTATCGGTAACAAAACTTTGGCGCGAGCAATGGAACACGGACCAAGTGTCTAATGAGAATATAAAAAAACAGAAGAGCATTGATAAATGGATAAATAGTTTAGAATTATTTACGACTAATCATGTATATGATATTCCATTATTGGCAGAAAAATCCCGACGATTACATCTTATGTTGGCCACATAATTTTAAGTTTTGTGTATATTAATGTAAATAATAAAACAAAAATATATGAGTGAATAAATAATTGATACGAAAATTTTACAGTGTTTGGTATATGTTGTAGAGATAGGAGAAATCTAAAATATAAATAATAAATTATTTCAAATAATAATAATAAGAATAATAAGAATAATAATTATTTTATGATTTTAAAAATTATTTGTCTATCTTAATTATTAAAATTATAATAATAATATTGTATCTATGAATTTATTTAAATTGGAATTACCGGTACTAGTTATAGAAGTTATATTTGTATATAAGAAATAATATTTATAGTATTGAATGAAAAAAAAAATGTTTGAAAATATATCAAAAGGACAAATTTCTGAACATTTCTGGTAATGTTAGAGTAACGTTTATTTCGTGAATATGTGTATAATAATTTTACCTGAAACGATAGATTAGATTTTTATTTTATATTTTTTTGTACCAATAAAACAAACCTTTTTTCAAAGAATAATTTGACAAATGTTAGAAATAAATTTGAAGTTACATCGAATATTATTATTAGTATTATTTTCTAACAGAATTATTAAATCGAGATAATTTTACGTCCGTGTATTCTTTTTTTGAAGTTTTTTTTTCTCGTTTAAAATTAATTGCTAAAGTTATCCCTAAAAATATGCTGAAACTAATAGATCGTTAATAAGAATAAAAGCACCGATAAGATAAGATATGTTTTATATAGATTATAAGCTTTCATATAATATAAAACACTTATTACTTTGATAAAATAAATAGTTAATCTTTAACTGTTTTAGAAATTGACAGTTTTTCATATAAATTTTATACATATTTTTATTTAGTTAATATTAATTACATATTCAATATTAATCATTATACAATATAACATATTCTGTTAAAATTTATTACATTTGTCCGGAGTGTTTAACAATCTTACTTAATCATTTATAAATTATTATTATAAAAATGATTATTAATTTATACAACGTCAGATACTCGATTGTTTTATTAATTAGCGTATTGCTGACGTTCGTATACTCGACAAAGGATGAAAATTTCGAATTAAAATTATTAAACGTGGTGAGTAAAGAAAAATATACACACTTCAAAGATTTTCTTACCTTTTTTTCTATTAAATTTAATTTATCAGATTTTTAAATTATAATGCGATAAGATTTATTTACTCGATCACGTTTAATATTAACAGGTATTTAGACATGGAGATCGTACACCTGCGAATAATGAAAAATATCCGAATGATCCTTATTTAAATTATGATTTTTATCCAATGGGTAGAGGACAATTAACTAAAGTAATATTAATCATTCTTAATAATTAATTTGATTTGATTAACATTAATATTAATATAGAAAAAATTTGAATTAAATCGTGTAATAAATTGAAGAAACGTTATCAACGATCGTGTCATTTTCAGACTGGTATGCTAAATGAATATAGATTAGGTGAATATCTCAGAAAAAGATATGACAATTATTTAGGTTCGATATATTTTCCAAATAAATTACATAGTATAAGTTCGGATTACGATAGAACGAAAGCATCTTTACAATTAGTCCTAGCTGGATTATTTCCACCTAAAGGTATTCATATATGGAATTCTGAATTAAATTGGCAACCAATTCCTACGAAATATATTCCAAAACTCAATGACAATCTTTTCCTAGCAGACGAGTGTCCACGGTATTTTTTATATTATTTCAAAATATATTTTCATTCGTTGTTACGAAGATACAAACAAATATATTGTTTCGTTATTGCAGTTATTTGGACGAATACAACAAAGTTTTGGCATCTGCCGAATTTAAAAAAGAATATTCACAATACGAAGACTTGATAGCAGAGTTAATTAAATATACTGGAAAAAATATATCTACACCAGTAGATATATCTTCTTTATATCATTCTTTAATGGCAACTCGTTCTATGGGTCTTCCTTTACCTGGTTGGACAAAACCATTATTTCCATATGGTAGACTTCATAAAGCCGCTATTTTTTCTTATAAGGCATCAAATTATAATAAATTACTAAGAAAACTATATGGAGGTATAACATTAAATCCATAATTTCATTGGATATTTCATTTTTTCATCAAATAAATATGAAATTGTTTTTTTTTGTTATTATAGGAAACTTGCTTAAAGAGTTTATAAAGAACATGGTTGGATATGTTAATGGTACTTCGATAAAAGAAAAGAAATTATTTTTATACAGTGGTCATGAAATTAATATTGCTTGTTTATTGTATAGTTTGAATATATATGAACCACATGTTCCTGAATATTCAAGTAGTATTATTACAGAACTATTGTACAGAGAAGGAATATATTACGTCAAAGTATAATAATTAAATATTATTATTATTTTCATTTTACTTTTCTTTCTTTTTTTGTACTTTAAAATGCCTAATTATAGTTATCAATTTATCTATATAGTAACTAAAATGTACGAAAATTTTCCTTGTAGTTGTAATTATATTTTATTTTTAGGTATTATATTATCTGGGAATTCCACCACAACTTAAAGTATTTCAAATTCCGGGTTGCGAGGACCCATGTCCTTTAAATAAATTTCTCCAATTGACTATTGATGATATACCATCAGACGAGGAAATGGTTTGTGATAAGACAAAAACTTCCGATTACGTGTATAAGAAAAAAGTATAATTTCAATAAGAGTACTAATTTTTATTCAATTTCGAAATAGAATTGTCGAAAGAAATTGAACAGTGTTGGGTAAAATATCTGTGGTATTATTTTTTTGTGCGGTTGATTATTAATTTTAATAATCAATATATTTACATAAATATATTTTAATATAAATAAATAATATAACGATACATCGTATTCTTAAAAAATTGGACCATTTCTAGAGAAAAGGGTACGTGAAATTTTATAATTGTAAGATTTCAAGACGATTATTATATTTTTCTAAATAGTTTCGATGCTACGATGAAAATTGATTTTTAAAAAGCAACGATTTTATCTTTACATTTTATTAAGAGCGTAAGATTAACCAATCTGTTAAAATATTGAAAAAAAATAAATGAAATTCTTCAAACTTCTTGACACAGTTGGGTTTAAAATAAAACACTTGAAGAATTATGTTCTTATTGTTAGTTAAATCGTTAACTCTAGATAATAATAAAACAGAATTAAAGTTTAATTTAAGAAAGTAATGTCAATACGTCATTGAATTCTACGATCAATAACAAATACATCAGTTCGATAGATCTTTAAAAGAAGGTATTTTTTTCTGAAACAACTGTCTCTGAAGTCAGTGTCAAAACAGATAGGATCGGGCTTGTACACGCTGGTAGTACACTGATAATTAAATCGTAAAACGAAGTAAGTAAATCGTTATAATAATTAATCTTTTTAAATAGATTTTACTCAATTTATTTCTCTATTGCCATTTAAAATAATATTTATAAAAGGTTTACTGATCATTAATAAAATCAATATAGTGTTGATAAGATAAGATAAGATATAGTGTATGTAGATCATTAGTTTTTATAAAGTATAAATGACATTTCATGTTTTTGTTGTTTACGAAAGATATTTATTTTCGATATTTTATTATCGAAAATAAATTAATATATATTTGTATTCTTTAAATAACATTTTTTCCATTTTTGTAAATCCAATGGTGGCCATAACGCAACATTAACAAGTTCCACCGATAATTGTGACAATGAAAATTCAGTAGTACGAATTTTCATGATTTTCTTTGAATAAACGTTACCTAAGAATTCATCGTACCTATCACGTAAATACGCCCCGAGGTTGTATACGTTTAATTTACTTATCTATTAACATTTAATTAGTATAATCATTATATTTAGCATCAACTATCAAGCTAAGATCGAATATTATTATTATATAACGTGTTTTCCGTATATCGACAAATTTTTACCTTAGGTGTATCCTTCGTCATTGAATTAATATAATTGTACGAAAAATTATTACACGGTAGTTTAATATTATTTTTGATAACATCTTCGTACGATACATATTGATTGTTCATAAAAATCTTAAACACATAATATAATATAATATATATTTATATAATATTAGAACTTTGAATAAGTTCTGAGAGTTTCTTAAAAATTGCCATAAACAGTACTCCCTTAAATGGAATTCTTGAATGGTAAATGCATCTGCAAGAAAGTACTGTATGCAATCTTCAATTTAACATCGAACCTTACCTTTCCTTATATTTTAAATAAAGCTTTTATTTTGTGAAAAAAAAGACAAGAACGTATTCAAGTTCATAATATATAAAATGTGTTAAATTATCATTTATCTTTGGACAGTTAATAAAAACAAAAAGTAATAATTTCTCTTACAATTTATACAAGTTTCAATTCTTCTTTGCTAAGGGTAAACATTGAAGTTGTTAAAAATATGAATAATATTTTAACGTCCATGGTTTTGTATCCTTCTTGAAAATAATTATTCGATAAATAAGTTTATTGATAAATTTCTTGATTAATTTGTTTTGAATATTAAATATAATATTGGTTTATTATTTTTCAATGTTTCATTTCTCACTGTCACAATTTTACACAATTTCAAACGTACCTTTATAGAATATTTTAATTAATATAAAATATGTATAATGAAAAGTGATTTATATTTAAATGAAAACATTAAACAATTGTTTCTTATAACACGATAAAAATTAAATTACGATGTCAAATGTTTATTTTCTTGACACGTTAGTTCGTTATTTCCTTTTCTTTTTTCTTTTCTCTCCTTTTAGTGTAACTACACTTATCATTGAGTAAGATCTTTTTCTCATTTCGAGGAAGGAAGAAAAACTTGTAATCTTTCCACTAATAAAATCCACCTCATTAAAATGAATTAGAGACTATTATGTGTTGCATCGGGTAAAAAATATCGCGTTATCGCGTTAAAAGATTTTCTTTAGGATTAATGGATATGTGCATTGTCTTCGATAAGTTCAAGAAAATGTCATTTTCAATCTCCAAGTGAATTGTTTTATTACAACATACTAAAACAAAAAGGGAAAATTTATATTTATTAATTAATTAATTGCAATAAAACTTTGCATCACGTTTTGAAAGAAAAATTGAATTGTTTAATTATTGATAACAGTTAAATATAAAAGAATTAAAATGAGACGATTTCACATTGTGTATTTGTTATTTCAAAAGGTAAGAAGTTCATAGATATTTGTACGTTCGACAATTTATATCACTTTTTATTTGTTTTTTGTTTCTTTTTTTCTTTTTATTCACTTGCACAAAACAAAAAAGGATCGAACCAGATAGACGAAGGATAAAAGGATTTTAAGATTTAATTTAACATTTGTTTTTCTCGATGCATTTAATTCCATATTAATTTAAATATTTCATAAATTAAACGTAATGATTTTTAATTATTTACACAAACAACTTTTGTGACATTAATCTTCCGAAATTTTATATTAAGATTTATTAGATACATCTTATCGGAGTAAATGCTTGATGGTAACTAACTATGATTAGATATCACATTGTACACAGATGTGTTTCCCTTCGATCTTACGTTCATTAATATTTGCATGCGAATATTCATTTAGCGTTACCTCAAAACGAGAAGTTTGATTGAAGTTATCAAAATTTAAATTACTACGTAATATTTTCAAAAGAAAATATATACATTACGAGCGTTGCATAATTTCTTTTTTAAGAATACAAATATTACGAATTAATATTAAAATGTGCATTTATAAAATTAATATTTCTCATTAATTATACAAGTATTAACATTTCAAGTGATAGCATTTGGCTTGATTTTTGATTCCATTTCTGTGATAGATGCAACGAGTGATTGTAGTCACCTGCATAGTTCGCGTAGTTCATAGTCAGTTCGCATAGTTCGTAGCGTTTGGAAAAAGTTCGTAACGTTTGGGAAAAGTTTTTAACGTTTGGGAAAAGTTTTTAACATTTGGAGAAAGTTCTTAGCGTTAGGAAAGTATAATTTAATAATGTTATTTCGTATTATATGGAAAGTTTACGAACGTAGCGAGCATTAGTCGTTTGGGTGACTATAGTCACCGCTCGTAACGAAAGGATTTCAATATTATCATAATTTTTATTGATATAACGTGAAACAATATCATTATTACATGTAAGAAGGAAAAAAAAACAAGAAAAACTATAATAATAATAATTGTTAAAGCCACTACACGATTGTATGTTAAAAAAAAAACGATTAGAATAATGGAACATACGAGGTCAACGATAACGAGGATTATTGCTCGTGTAATAAATTTCTAATCTTTGTTTTTACAGAAACCCATTTTCATTTATTGGTATTTTTATTACTGTTTCATTTTTTTTCTATTTTGTTTTTTTCTATTAATAAAATATAATATAAAAAATTCCTAGAGATCGATTATAAAAACAATTCAATGATTAATTTATCGTATTAGGTAAATCTAATTAATTTTGTTTTTAAAATATATATTTTTTATTTCATCAATAAAAATTTGTACAAAATATAAATGAAAGGATTATTATTATATAATAGTAGTATCATTACCGTGTAAATTAGAAGTCGTAATAATTTAGTATACCCGCACATATGTTTAAGTGAGTTAAAACATTGTCCCTATAATTTCCTATGGTAATTAGAATCGTGTGGTAACTTGATCAATTTTATATCACATTAACGATAAAGTCTTAAACATAAATAAATGAGATAAACTTTACTGGTACCCGCAGTGGAACTCCCGGATGTTTCTTAACTTACGATTTAAAAGGATCGTATCTTATTAATAATATACATAAATAATATATATAAATAATATATATATATATATATATTTATATTTATATATACATTCTTAACTTAAAAGTAAAGTTCTTATTTTTAAACAAAAAAAAAAGAGGAAAGAAAATTGCAACAGAAATAGAATTTACTTAGAAAAACACAGCTTTCGTATTATAAATATTATGTATATTATTCTTCTTCTTCTTCTTCTTCCTCTTCATTTCGAAATTATAACTTGACTTAACAATTAATCATGAATATCGCAAGATCTGTTATAATCTATTACGACCTGTCAAAGTATTTTACGATCGTAATTAATCAATTGTAATCTATTATTGCGATTTATACACTAACGTGTTTTATCATCTCTTCTATTATCCCTTATGGAACGTATATTATTGAAATTTATTTTCCTTTTCCTTTTCGTTGCATGATTGGTATAGAATTTGCATAAATTTAAAATAATATTGGAAAATAAATTAACGTCCGTGGAAGACAGGTAGAATATGTTGTAGATGTTAAAAAGATCGTGTTCTTTGAGAAATTCTTGCAACATTGAATTAAAATGCATCTCAACGATAAAGAATTATTACGTTAGTTTAAAAAAAAAATATTATCACAACCCGTATATGTTTTAGTATGTGTATATCATTTTATAAACAATTAAGATACAGTCAACCGAGCCCTCTTCCTAATTAAATCGTGGGTACTACTACCTGACCAGGTAAAAACATGCGGGGGAAATAAATAAAAAGAATAAGAAGCATAAGAATAAGAAGAAGAAGAGAAAGAAGAAGAAGAAGAAGAAGAAAAAGAAAAAAACAGGTTTATATTCGTAAATAAATTCATGCCAAAGAGAGTATCTTCCTTAGTCAATTAAGTTGATAGGATGTTGTTTTAACTGAAACCGCGTTATAAGAGTACCGCATCTTAGAAGGGTTGTCGCAGTTTAAACTCTACTTTATAAGAGGGTTCATTGTACATATATACATTTAATATTACTTTAACCACATAAGTTTGTTATTAGAGAAAAATGAAACTAGAGTTATATTTCATCTTCGTATTATTAATCCCCTAAAATCTACGATTTACGTTTACCCGATTAATAATCGTAAACTAAATTACGTTCGACCGATACGACCGAACACACGTGGTTCACATGTTGTTGTTGATTAAAGGAGTTAATACAACGTTAACGATGTAGAGAAAACAAATTTTCTATGTTATATTATAATCATATATATATATTAATAATAATTATATATATTAATAATTATTTATATATTATATTATCATATATTATAATATCATATAATTATATTAAAATGTTAATTATATTATAATATTATATAATCATATTAATATATTAACATTACATTTAATTGTTTCAGATTAAACAAAATGATTTTAAATTTATACAACGTCAGATGTTCGATTGTTTTATTAATTAGCGTTACCCTGGTGCTTGTAAACGCAATTAAGGAAGAAAATTTCGAATTAAAATTATTAAACGTGGTAAGTAGAAAAAATAAAAAACTATATATATATATACATATATTTTTCAACATTTTTTTCATTGAATTTAATTAACCAGATTTTAAATTATATGTGCTATCAGATAAATATAGTTAATCGTGTTTTATATTAACAGATATTCAGACATGGAGATAGAACGCCTGAGAACAATCATTATGAAAAATATCCAAATGATCCTTATTTAAATTACGATTTTTATCCAACTGGTAGAGGACAGTTAACAAAAGTATATTAATTTTATCTTTCATTAATTATCATTTTTTTGTGCGTGTTATCTCTCTCTCTCTCTCTCTTTTATGAGAATATATTATTAATTTGATTAATTCGATTGATAATTTGATTAATTTGTATATTCGAAGAAATGAAATCAACGATTGTATAATTTTCAGACTGGTATGCTAAGGGAATATAGATTAGGAGAATTTCTTCGAAGAAGATATGACGATTATTTAGGTCCGACATATTTTCCAAATAAATTACAAGGTATAAGTTCGGATTACGATAGAACGAAAGCATCTTTACAATTAGTCCTAGCTGGACTATTTCCAACTAAAGGCAATCAGATATGGAATTTGAAATTAAGGTGGCAACCAGTTCCTGTGAAATATATTCCAAAACTCTATGATAATCTTTTCCTCATAGACGAGTGTCCAAGGTATTTATTATTATTATTATTATTATTCTATTTTTTCGTTACGGGTGCCGACTATAGTCGACGGCTAAGCGATGATCTCTGTGTAACGGATATTCCCTACAACACCCAACTGAATATTCATACAATATACTCATTTTCATATTTTTCATATAATACGATGAAACGTTTGTTACGTAGAAGATTACCGACATCCAAAGTGCACACTTCGAGGCGTGGTGCTCCCCGTTCAGTGACCTCACTCCAGCGGAGTGGACTGCCCTAAGGAAAGGGTTAATATAAATATATATTATTTCACTATTGCAGGTATTTGGAAGAATATAACAAAGTTTTAGAATCTCCAGAATTTAAAAAAGAAAATGCTCAGTACGATGACTTGAAAGCAGAATTAACTAAATATACTGGAAAAAATATTTCTACACCAATAGATATATCTTATTTATATCATACTTTAACGTCAGAGTCTTTTCTGGGTCTTCCTTTACCTGGTTGGACTAAACCATTTTACCCACATGGTAGACTTTATAATGCCACTCTTTTTTCTTACAAGTCATACAGTTATAATAAACCATTAAGAAGATTATATGGAGGTATAACATTTCATAATTTAATATCGTACATTTACATTAATAAAATGAATAATTATTAATTAATTTTCTTTCTTTGTTTATAGGATCTATGCTTAAAGAATTTATAAAGAACATGATTGAATATGTAAATGGTACTTCGAAAGTAGAAAAGAAAATGTATTTATTTAGTGGTCATGAAACAAATATTGCTAGTTTATTATACACTTTGAATGTATTTAAACCACACGCTCCTTCATATTCTAGTAGCATTATTATGGAACTTTTATACAAAAAAGGGATATATTACATCAAAGTATGATAATTGTATATTATTATTTTCATTCTACTTCTTTTTTTTTTTTTTTAGATACCATATCTTATATCTTTTCTTTCTTCATGATTTAAAATATGTACAATAACAGTTAATAATTTATCTAAATAATTTCTAGAATCTAAGAAGTTTCTTTTTAATTGTAATTGAATTTTATTTACAGGTATTGTATTATCTGGGAATCCCGGCACAGCTTGAAGTACTTCAAATTCCGGGCTGTGAGAACCCATGCCCGTTGAATAAGTTTTTCCAATTGACTATTGACGATATACCATCAGATAAAGAAATGATTTGTGATAAAACAACAACACCAGAATATGCGAATCTAAATTATAATCTTGTCAGCAGTAAAGATTTATACAATTTTATTGAAAATTATATTAATACGAACAAATTGTAAGAAATCTATATTGTCTCGAAAGAAGTTTAATGATTTAAAAGTCAAATATCTTTGGTATTTTATGCCTCTCAATAATTAATTTTATTCCTAGAATAAATTACAAATTTATTTTTATTTTTATCGTTTTAGCTTACATAATTTTTCTTTTGATAACATCTTCATTTTTCTTTTTCTTTTTTTTTAGAATTGTTAGATTTATTAGATTAAGAAATCTATTATTAAATACATTTAAAATTTCCTCAACCACAAATCAATTTATAAAAAAATATTATGTAAGACCATTGAATATTAAATACATAAATATAAGAATTTTATTATCCATAGTATAATACAATACTGAATTTATTTTATTATTATATAATAAATTGTTATAATATTATATAACAAATTTTAAAATAATATTAAGGCGTTTGTAATAAAAACAGGAGGTTTTGTGACAAAAACACAACATTTTAACTTTGGAGTAATGTAGCAAAAACTATGACGTTGCATGCACCGCAAAATGTACATTTTACACAAAGTACAAGTCTTCTGGACCTTTGTAAATCAACAGAAAAAAATTAGCAACATTTTTCTAAAAGATATCGCGAAAAAACGCAGACGACGACAACTTGGAAGAAAAATGCATGTGTAGAAGTATGAAACCGGAATTGTTTTATGGAGAAATTTGTTCGCATGCTACCTCCTCGCACATCATGTGATCCTGTTACAAATCTAAATTTTCGAGCAAAATTTTCTGTGCTCCATTTGATACTTGACAGCAAATTTTTGCTCGAAAAAATTAGATTTGTAACAGGATCACATGATGTGCGAGGAGGTATGTCAAATATCAAATGAAGCGTCAAGTATGAAATGGCGCGTCAAGTTTTAAATGGAGCAGATTGTGCTGCTCCATTTCATACTAATTTTACCATTCGTCGGTACGAGTAATAACACCGATGGTAAAATGGTTATAGAAGAATCATTAAGAATTTTTACTTCCCAGATTCTGGCTGGAACAAGTTTAACGAAATTTCATCTAACACATACATTTTTTCTATGGCTGTGTTGTTTTAGCGTTGCGTTTACAGTGGTTCCTATTTATTCCAGGTTATGTTTTATCAAACTTTTGAATTATTAATGGAAATATGTCATTTACGGGCATTAATTACTTGAAATGATTCAGATTTACATATTGTAATATTAAAACGGTATTCTTATAATAGTTTATTTAACACAAGAAGATGAAATTAGTTAAACCTAATTGGGTCACGCACGATGGTTTGTTATATTTTAATTGTTTATCTTATTGTAGTGTGTGTATTAAATGAATTAAATTAATATCAACGTTTTTTATTGTCCCTTAAGGATATTCAATATTCTCAGTTGACATACACCCAGATGGTAAAAGATTTGCTACCGGAGGCCAAGGTATGCCTTTTATAATTTATTATCTTAATTATATTGTCCATTATAATATATTGTTAATAATAATTATTTATTTCATAGGTGGTGATTCTGGCAGAGTTGTGATATGGAATATGGAACCTGTGATGAACGAATCTGCTGAATTGGATCCAACCGTGTCAAAAATATTATGTCAGCTGGATAATCATCTTGGTATAAACTTATACGCATTAAAAATCATTTAATTTCAATTATTATTTGCAATAATTAATTGTTTATATATATTTTTTATCTTTTATAGCATGTGTAAATTGTGTCAGATGGAGTAATAATGGTTTATTAGCTTCTGGTGGTGTAGACAAACTTATTATGATATGGAGACTGTCTGGTGGTATTGGCGGAAGTTCTATATTTGGAGGAAAAGCTAGCGCAGAAACTTGGCGATGTATAGCTACATTACGGTCCCACGAAGCAGATGTTTTGGATCTTGCATGGGCTCCGCATAGTCCGTGGCTTGCTTCAGCTTCTGTAGATAATAGTGTAATTGTATGGGATGCATCAAAGTTTCCTGCTATTGTAGCTGTTTTGAAAGGTCATACTGGCTTTGTGAAAGGCATTACTTGGGATCCTGTTGGAAAATATTTAGCATCCCAATCGGATGACAAAACGTTGAGAGTATGGCGTACTACAGACTGGACGGAAGAAGCTTTAATCTCTGAGCCATTTGATGAATGTGGTGGAACAACCCATGTCTTGAGATTATCCTGGAGTCCAGATGGCCAATATTTGGTTTCAGCACATGCAATGAATGGCGGTGGACCTACGGCGCAAATAATTGAAAGAGACGGATGGACGCAAGATAAAGATTTTGTTGGTCATAGGAAAGCGGTTACTTGTGTTGTATGTATAATTTAATATTATATTTAAATGTATAATATATATGGTTCATTGAAAAATAACTTTTCTACTAATTTTACAGAGATTTAATGGAAATATCTTGCAAAAGAAACAATCAGGCTCTTCTAAACCACAACAATATTGTTGCGTTGCTATAGGTTCTCGTGATCGTTCTTTATCAGTCTGGTTAACGTCTCTTAAAAGGCCTTTAGTTGTAATTCGTGAATTATTTACTCATTCTGTTTTGGATGCAAGTTGGTCTCCTTGCGGTCTCAGATTAGCAGCTTGTTCTTGGGATGGATCTGTTGTATTTATTGAATTTACTCAACAAGAACTTGGACAGCCTTTAGATCCTGCTGAACAAGTATGTTAATCGTTACTATTATTATCATCTTTGTCATAGTATTGTTATACTTTATATTATATTATTTATATGTAACCTTACAGAGTAGTCTTCATGAACGTTTATATGGAAAACCATTAATCCAAGGAGGTTGTATGGTGATGGAGGCTCCTGAACTGTTGAATTTGAAACCACCAGCACCCCCTAGTCAACAGCAAGTTTTATCTACAACAAATTCAGTTCCAGCACCTTTAAATACTTCAACTACACCTGTTAAAGCTCCCATTAACAAACAAATTGAAACTAGAACGTCTGATGGTAAAAGAAGAATCACTCCAATGTTCATACCACCACTCCCTGATATAATGTGAGTTAATTTTGAATATATTATATAATATATTAATGTAAGGGACATCTCTAACTTAATTATTTCGAATAATTTCTAAATTGTACACTAAACAAAACGCTCTCGCTCTCTCTATATGTTTTTAATTTATGAAATACAATTAAACATTAAATTATAATTAATAAATTATAGGGATACAACAATTAACGGTGGAACTACAGTACCAACGTTTACAAGCAAACCACAAACAAAAAGTTCTATTCTAATAGAAAAACGTAACGATGTTGTTGCACCTAATGTTACATCTTCTGTGAATTCAGCTATCATAAATACACCAGCATCATCGTTAACATTAAAACGACGCGAGCAAAGTACTCCAAAATTGCATCACTTGTCGCCAAATAAAAAATTAAAAATTTTATCTGAAAAAGGTGGAGGACAAATCGTTCTTCCTGCATTAAAACCGTCCACTTCATTATCTCAACAAGCTGGTCATCATGCAGTTACAATCAGTAATAATCAAGGTTTAGCTCATTTACAAGTATTTAGAGGTACAGATTCAGAACCAACCTGGGATCTTTATTTGGGTTACAATGCCGTCGCACTTGCTGCCTCTTCAGCTGTTATAGCTGTTGGTTTAGAAGATGGTAGTTTACATACTTTTCATCCAATCAAGGGATCTAGATTCGCACCTCCGTTAGCACCACCTGCACCATTAGCAAAAATTCATGCTGTTGGTAATGCGGTAATGTATTTGGATTATATATGTTGGATGAATTAGTTTTTCTATAAAAAATAATTGTTTCATTCGTTATTATTAATCACAGGTTATGGTTATATCTACTTGCGGAGATGTACGAGTATGGGAAATAGGAAATACATGTAGAATGATTGTATCAACATCAGCTGCTCATTTAGCAGCACCAGGAACATCGATATTGTCATGTACACTTTACAATGGAATGCCACATTTAGCATTTACAAATGCAAGGGCATATATTTATCATAAAGAAATGGGTATTTTTATATTATTGTTATTTACTTGAAGATAACGAATAATAGTTTATATATAATTAATTAATTATTTTTTTAGGATCATGGTTGTTAATTGGAGATAGCCACGATCCTGTATGGCGGTGGTCTTCATTTAATGCATTAAGTTCATCAGGTAGTAGAACTCCACGAGGACCATTGTTTTCTTTACAAGAGGGTTTACTAAGAACTTCTGGAAATGTTTTGCCTAATCCTCGATTGGCACACACGGCACCAAGTATAGTGTCTTACATGGAACAACAATTATTAGCATCTAAAGCACTTGGTAGTGCACAAGAATATGTTCATTGGATAATGGCACTAGTATCGTTTTTATTAACACAAGGTATTATATATTTTTATAGATTAATTATACGCTGCAATGATTATGTTTTTTTTTTCTGTATATATTATAAATTATTGTTTTTTTTTTTTTTTAGAAGGGTTAGAGAAGCGTTTAAGATTAATTTTAGACGATCTCTTGGGTCCAAGTCATACATCAGCATCTAAAAGTACATCATGGGATCCTATGATTCTAGTAAGTTATTGTTTTTGTCGTCTAGGCATTATGGTTTATTAACACTTCGACTGCCATGGTGGTCATTGGTTACCGAAGCATTTGAACTACTTAAATTGTAAAAAGTTGAATGAAAATTTACAGCTGGCTCATTTAAAACATTACAGCTAATTAGAATATACATTGAAATAAAAAGTGTGCCATTGAACGATTAAAAATGTTTATTTGAACACCGTAAATAAAAGATTAATTTCTATGAAATCTTGCATCATAAAATACTATCGTGGCGTCCTGAGAGAAACAAGTTATTTCAGCTTGACAGTCAAAATGTTAATCGACAAATAAGTAATAATCAAAATTGTTTTCTTTTTTATTTCAGGGAATAAAAAAGCACAAACTTTTGGGAGATATATTGAATGTTGTTGGTGGTCATCTTCGTTGGCAAAGGATATTTCTTGAATATACAGAACAGTTAACGGCATTAAAGAATCAGAGTACATAAAAGTAAGTGAAATAATATTAAAAAAAGAAAAAAAAAAGAAAAGAAATTTTTCAGTGTAACTTTGAGCTGATATCACATCAGATACTTTTATATTTTTATGCAATGACCATGCATTTGTACAGTTTTTTATATTGATGTGATAATTAATGCGACGTGATAATCAGTATAAATTTTCCTATGATAAGGAATAAACGGTGATTTTTTCCATAAAAATACCTATTTGTTTTTTTCTAAACTATTATAAGAAATATGTTTTTTTTTCTTTTTTTTTTTTTATTATAAAATAAACCAGGTGAATATATGCATTCGATTAGTTAATAAAAACAGTTTAAACGCTGTATAAAATGGGATAGATTAAAGAAATATTATGCAAGGAAAGAAAAAAAATGATTGAAGGAAACTTGTATTAAATAATAAAATATAATTATAGAGGTACGAGAGAAAATGTTTAACGAAATAAGATGATAAATCAGTTATTTATGTATTTAATTAATTTCTCGTCGTTCTCTGTGCGTATTTATCCATCACGCATATTCACAAATTATATATATTTTTCTTTATTTTTTTATATGATATAATAATTATCATTCCTTAAGGTATTATTAAATAAATATTTACAAAGTTTCTTTCAGCACAGTTATTACCAATTTGCAATGAAGTAACAAATTTGAATATGTAATTTCTATATAATATATTAAACATACTGTCTTTCATATTAGCACCATTATTTATCATAATATTGTATCAAAATCAGATTTAGACATTTCGTGTGTATGTGTGTGTGTGTGTGTACCGAATTTGGGTATAAACATAAAGTATAAAAATAAAAATTCGGCAAATCTTCCTTAGTTTATCCCTACAACAAATATGCAATAATGTGTAAATAATCTGCATTTGTATAATCTATGCAGGAATAATATTAAATACACGATTAAAGATAGTTCATTTTTTATATGTTTCTATCTCAAATAAAATAATATTATATTTTAAGGGAAGCGTTATTGTGGAGTAATCGTGTGTTCAAATTCCATTCTTGTATAATAATTAGGTGACGTTCTTTATTATCAGTATATATTACTTTTTTAGGTTTCATTTTTTATTTATTTTTTTTTTCTTTTTTCTTTTTATCATAAATACTATCGTCGTCAATACTATAGGTCACTGCCTTCCCTTTTAATCCTATATAAATATTTTATTCAAAATACTATTATGTCAACAAATGTTGCTAACAAATTTATATAGTTTGCAACATTTTGAAAGATCATAATTATGTAGTCATAGAATAAATTAAGTCATCGACGTTTATACGAAAATCGTGTGTTATAATAATATATACAAATCTTGTTATATTTTTAATTATATATATATAATAATAATAATAATATAATATAATATATTATATATATTATAATATAGATTATAATATATATAATATATATAATATATATTTTATATTATATTGCATATATATATATATATATGCGGTGTTTCATTAATATTTAAGCGTTTCGCACGGTTACGATTGTTTAATCTTATTTTCATTGTTTATTATCAATGCAATAGTTTTGACTAATAGACATAAATGAAGTGAAGACATTTTGTTTTTGTTACAAAGGCGGCGGTCCATTTGGATGATAGACCATCAGAGTGAAACTTCGAGCAAGATTGTTAGAGAGCATGCAATTGTAATCTTCTTCTGTTGATGGTATCAATGAAGTTACACCAAGTAACAACAGCATTAACGCTTGTATCGGAAGTGATACACGCAAAACCCTTCCTAGGAAACTAGATCCTCGTCTTGATACTATTTGACGTCTTTCGTCACCACTGTAACAATTACAGTAAACAAAAAACAAATGATTATAATTTCATATAAAACGGAAATTGACGAACAGAAATTACTTGAAATATATATGGAAAAGATAATGATCAATTGAAAATAAAATAAAAAGTTGGATTTTGAACAGGGGGAAAAGGAAGAGAGAAAACATACTCTGTGGCAGCTGTTGTGTGCGGCTGAGAGGTCCCAGAGGCAGCTTCATCGAGTAGCTACAATTAAACAAAAGAAAAAACACAAACAATAAGGTACTGTGCAAGTGAATTACTACTTTTTATTATTACAATACGGCGCACGTGATTAATGGTATAAGCCAATGAGAAAGAACAAGGGGTGCACTTTTTTTTAGTGCCTGCAATGTTTGGTTCCCTTTCATCGGATTTCATTGCTCTCGTGCGCATTAAAGATTAGATTTTACGTGGGATTCTTCTTTTTTTTTTTCTCTATATATCATGCAATATAATCTATATAACGTTAATTATAGCTATAAACATTTAAGAAAAAAAAAAAGAAAAAAACAAAAGCAAAGATCAGGTTTCAGCAAGTGACCTGAAAATACTTTTATACCTGTAACTTTTTAAATGCTACCATATCAAGAAAAATGTCTACATTATCCAAATATATATATATATGCATAATAGTATTTATTTTATTTTTAGATATACAATATTAAGGAATTTAACTCACATCGCGAGAAAGTGTTGCCAATGATGAAGTTGTAGCAACGAGACCAATATCACGTGGATCCAATCCTAAAGCTGCTCCTAATTTTAACGAATAGATGCCTGTCAGTCGGCGTAACGATTGCAGTCTTAATCGAAGTTCTTGTAATCTAGCTCTCATTCCTCCCTGTTCATTTAATAACTGATCGGCAGATTCCTGAAGAGATAAAACACGCGGTTCGCAGTGTTCAAGGTCGCTTCGTAATTCCCTTTAAAAGAAAAAAAACAAAAAATACAAATTTTTTTAAATTGTATTGCAATATTTATTATATGATTATAAAAAATTAATATTAGATCACTTTAATATATATATAACATATATATATGAATCTGCAGAAGAAGATTACCAATTGTATAGTACAGTGATGATGAACTTGTTAATTCGTATGCCACTCTTCTTATTTTTTTTTTATATTATATTTTTAATCAAAATCTTCAAATCTTCGATAACTTAAATTATCTACTCATGTAACCAATTCTTTTTTTATTTTTTTTTTTATTCCGTCCCTTTGCCAAAAAAAGTTCACCATCACTGGTACAGTAGTATTATGCCACTTTGATAATAGTTCCTTATTTATTTGTATTTTATGTATAAAGCAGGAAATTAGTGTCGCATTGTTCGATAATTTATAAAATATTCTTCATTCGTATGCGCAAGAGAGAGAAAAAGATATTTAATTTTAAAAATATTTCATAGAAGTTCAATTTAATCGATGCATTTATATTTGTGTATTGAAAAAGAAAAAAAAAAAAGAAAATACGTGTCAATTTGTATATCCTAATGTTAGGATATACAAAATTACTTGTAATTTATATAACTTTTATACTATTTTTACCAGTAACACGAAAATATATAACCAATATTAATGTATAAAATACATATCACAATAGAGAGAAGATTTATATCAAAAATAAATAATGTAATTTTATTTTATTATTCTATTTTATAAGACTTTCAAACATACCTGAATTTGTTATATTTTGTTTCTAGAATATCAGTAGCTTCGGAGAGATCTATCGGTTCGCTGGTCCTAATAGCAATTTCAATTTTTTCTATCCAAGCGAACAGTTCTTCGATAATACGATGAAATTGATGATTGGAAATAAGCGCACGCCGCAATTGTTCTTGCCATTTTTCAGCCGCTGCGCATACTTTGTCCCATCTTGTATTTGCTATAGTTAATCTATTACGTAATTCTGTTGCACGGCTGGTGTCTTCTGTATGTTCAGCCAAATGGGAACCAACAATGTTTAAACTAACAACGATACTTTTGTGACTGTCAAGATGTTGAAGAAATTCTCTATGTTCTTGAATAACATATTCTAGGTCTTCGATATTACTTGGCGGAGAGTTTTGTTCACTTTGAGTACCTTCAGCAAATTCTAACCATTTTTCTAAACGCCAGAGATCATTGTCTAGCTGAGTCCAATTACGTCGAGAACAGAGTGGACACGTCAGTCTACCATTATCGCTAAAAATATAATAAATAATAATTGTATATCTTTCTTTTAATATACCTATATATATATAAAAATTGGAAAATAATTTGTACGTTTCTCGTGGGTTGTATTAATATTTTAGTAAGGAAATATAACTCACTGATTACATGGAAATGAATAAGCGTCTGTAATGGGAGACCTATTAATAGCAAAATGTCTTGCTGTTAGTTTATTAGAATTTCGAGATTTATTATGTTATCTGATGATATATATATATGTATATGATATTAATTATAAGCATTTTCTATCCATGATATAATTTAATTTTGTATTATTATTATAGAGGTAGATTAATTTTCAATTTCATTATTAAAGCATACCTTAATTCTCTGATTTGTTGTTCACGTGTTCTAGCGAGTAAAAGAAGAGCTTCATATCGAGATATCACAGTTTGCACTTCATCGCTTATTGTTGTTTCTATATTGAATTTAGCATCTTCCATGAGTAAAGCATGGAGATGACGTACGAGTTCTATAGATGATTGACAACATCCAATCATTTTTGCCTATAGATTGGAAATGAAAATAATATGTAATCATAAAGAATTGACGAATATTTCAATAGAAAATAATCATTTGTAGGATGTAATATCAAATACTTACAATCGTTTTAGCTGTTGTATTCAAACCTGGACCGGATACAGGTTCAGGTGTAATGGTCGTTTCTAACGTGTCCAATGAATGATGACATTCGGTGAGAGCTGTTTTCAACTCCAACATGTAAGCGTCGCAAGATGTCATTCTAATTAATCTAGGTAAAGTATTAACTTGAACAGCAGTATCTTGTTCGAATTTCAAAGTTTCAACCTGAACTGCCTCGTCTACTTCAGATTTTTCCTGAGATTCTAATTCAGTCCTTAAACTGGAAACCCGTGTTTTAATTTCTTTCCACAGCGATTGATATTCGTCAACGAGTTCCTGTATACTAGCCACATCGTCTTGATGACTATCTTGCATTATTTCTAAAGCTAATTTGTCAGCCTTTTGGAGTAAAACGTTTTGGGAATTTAAATCTTTTTCGATTTCAGATAAACGCTGGAGTCTACCGCGCGGTGACGATCGTTGTTCAGGAGTAAGCAAATGTTGCAATTGTGTCAATCTAATATCGATTTGTGTTAGGCTAACTAACGCAGCACCGTGAGCTAAACTAAATACGTGATAATCCATTTGTTCACGTTCAATAGCAGCAATTATGGAATTTGTTCTGGTACTAAGTTGGAGCCATCTGTCTATGATTTTTCTACTATCGGTAGTAAGTGATTTTAAATTTTCCGGTTCTAATCTTGTCTTAGCGAGTCGTCCAAAATTTTGTTCGAGTATTTTCAATGCCGGTTCATGAGCTTCGATATCTTTCATTATAGATTTCAAACCTTCTAACATTTCTCTGGTAGTATCCTTTTTAGTAATCTCGTTCATTTCTTTCTCAAAATTGGCTAATCCAATTTCCGTTTGAGTTATCCAACCTTCGTGTTCGGTTCTAATATTATCCATTTCTCGTAATAACTTCCAGGCTAACATGATATCTTGTTTACGTTCGGTGGATTTAACGCACGTACTTTTCCATCGACGTTCGAGACTTTCCATACCGTTTTTAATAGGATCGGTATTCAATGATGATTTCCACGTATCGGAATCGTTTAATAACGTTTCACAGAGATTCAGTAAATCACTGATTTTGGCACCTTCCGTTTTAATTGCCTTTTCAATGTATTCATGGTCCTCTAATTTTTTATCAACACAACTTTGATCGATCGTTTCTATGATAAAATTTTCCGACATTTGGGTCTCGATACCGTTTATCCAATTTCTTCTTTCGGTTAATTTCATTTCAAGATTATTTATCGATTGTATTAATTCGAGTAATTTGTTTGCCCGTACTTTACCGCTCGTAAGCAATTTACACCATTTTCTATTAACGTCGTCAAATTCGGCTTGCACTTTAGCTTTTTCACTATTGTCAGTGGCATCGATTAATTCTTGACCAGTTTTAACCACCCACTCGAATTCACGTTCTTTCAATGCTATTTCTGCATTCAACTCACACTCGAAACGTTTAACCACTTCTTCAGGTTCACCTAGTGGTGACATGTCCCAATTCTTCACCCTGATTTCCGCATCCTCAATCCAGGTCAACAATCTGCTTTGTCTGTTGATCCAACGTTTGTGAAGGTCGCAACGTTCGCCTAGCTTGTACTCGACTAATGCTAATTGATGATCTAGGTCTCCTTGTTGTTGCCACAAAAGTGCAACGTGTTGGTTCAATGATTTCATATCGGACGGGCTAAGACATTCTCGTAATTGTTTGGTAAGTACATTTAAAGATTCCAATTCTTTGCTGTTGTTGATTAAACGGGTTTTTAATTTTTGTAGGAAAATTAAATTATCTTTGGTTTGGGATAATTTGCCGGAAACAGAGTTAAGAACTGTATTAAGTATTTGACCGATATCCTGTAGATTGTTAGTAATTTTGTCTGTCTGTTCAACGTGTTGTTCGTGATGTTTCTTTACTCTTTCAACAAAGTCTCTCCAGGTTTCTAAACCGGCACGTAAATTGGCAATACGTTCAACATTAGCTGCATGTTCCATTCGCACCGAAACTGCCAAAGTCTCGTCGCAATCGACCAACAACGATGTTTGCTGTTTTTGAAGTGATTCTATTTGCGTCTCGCCTGATGGAATCTTTTCTAATAATTTTTCAATCCTATGAAGAATCTTGTCCAATCTGTTTAGATGTATGAAACGTAATTGCAATCTACTGCGTTCTCTTTCGATGTCCTTCAACCATGCGAACAGATCGTTTTGATCGCGCCTGTAATTGTCCCATGCTAATAATCTATCGTGTACAGCTGTATGCCTTTCTATTATTTTTGCCAACGTTTCATTGTGAAGATTCGTCAAGGTATTGAATTGTTCTGTAATGTTTAGATCCTTGTCATCATTTCCTTGAATTGTTAACAAATGATTTTGTTGATCGGTCAGAAGGTTTCTATAAACTTCGCAAAGGTTTCTATGTTCCGACAAACCATTGTAATCACCTGGTACACGGTTAGATAAAAATTCTTGTACATAAGTTAAATGTTCTTGCCACAATTTTAATACCGCGATAACGTCTTGGGATTTGAATAAACGCGCTGATAAACGGTGATAATGTTGGAAGGTTTCTTTGAATACTCGTTGCCATTGTTGAAGTACTTCAACTACCGATGGTTCTTGTGTTGACATCGTTACGGTCCTATCCTTTATAGATTGGAGCTGTGGTTCTGTTCTTGTTAAAGCAAGCAGATGATTACGCAGTAGTTTCAAGTGCTCGTTAGATTCTTCTAGTCCGACAGTTGTCAAACTCTGAAAGAGAAATTATTTCTCTTCTAAGAAAATTATTTTATATATATATACAGTGTGATTACACTTGGTGTTAACAAAAACCTCAGATAACGATGTACTTGGTAAACTACACTTTTATCCGATCTAAACAAAACTGGAATTTTCAGGTAACATTTATTGTAAACTGTGTATTGCAATAATCGTGACGCAACCCTGATGCATATTCGAATTACGGTACGGTAATTTGACACCTACAAAGAATATCGAATGCTAAGTTAAAATATTTAATTAACGAGTAATTTTACTTTATTAATAAACAAATAATTCCAATAATTAAATTTATTCAATGACCGATTTTATCGATCATCCTTATTGCTACCAGCCAAGTCTACTTTGTCATCATCATTTTTTGGTATAGAAAAGAACGCGTTAAACATTTATACCAAAAATATATTCGATCGGCCTTCTGAATGCGTCATACTGAAGGAAAGAATTTTGCAGACGTCTTTAAGACTTTTTAACTTTGAAGCTTAGGTATTCTCTATCGAAAACATGCTTTCATCGGCCCTGGGGGTCGTCATTGTTAAGAAAGTTTTGTTAAGTACACCGTTGCGGCCATTCAGCTGTTGCAGATTTCGTGACTGATGTAATTGCAATACCAGGTTAAGCCTTTCGGCCTTGACATAACAAATTGTTTTGAAACTACGACGATTAAAATGTAAACGCTCGTGTGAGGGGATGATCGAGGTTGTACCTAGCACCAATAGTGTTCGCCTTGTAAGCAGAATAACGCGTTACAGGAATGCGTGTTTTTAATATTTTTCTTTTTTTTTTTTTAAATAAAACAAATTGCTAAAAAGTATACGTCGTAGATCAAATTATTATTAATAATTACGTTTAATTTTGTTATTATATTTAATAATATCTCGAATACTTTTTAAATATATTTTAAAATAACGTCCCGTAGTTTTGTTTTTAATAACATATCTCGTTCATTGTAATATTACTAATACCGATCTGTGTAAAAAAGAAAATATAAATCGTACCTGTTGTACGGTATCGAGGAAATTCTTAGTCTGGCAAAGATCTACGTGGGTAAGTTCCTGGTTGAAGACACGCACATCGGCAGTGTCGGCAAGGGTTGACAAAGTTTCACGAACATCCTCGAGTCGACGACCAAGTGCTTCGACCTCGCAATGCAACGGACCACCTGCATCTAAACCAACATCCGATGCAATTTGTGCTACCAAGTCGCGTAATTCCGCCAACCTTTCCTTGTGTTCAGCCAGGGTTTCTTCGCAAATCTATTGAAATTCAATTGAAATACATTATTTATAAAAAAATAAAAATATATAAAAAACATGAATTTTCGGTTCTACGTATTTTAACGTATATTTATGTATATTTAACTTATATAAAAACACATATGCATTGACGATAGGAATGTTTTCGGTATCATCGCATAATTCAAATAAGATAACACCGAGTGTATATTTTCCTAATAGGTAATATTTTAAAAATAGTACTTGCTTCATTTCTTATCTCAATTAGATAACACGTGTTATTTAATTCAAAGTATGTAACTGGTGTGTAAAATATACTTCAAATTTTTTCTATTTAGTTTTCTTTTTCATGTTGCAAAATCACGGTTTACATTTTTTTTTTTTAAATATTACGAAAAGATGAAATGTCCGATAGTATATTATAAATCACCGATAAGATATATCAACGTAAAAGTCATCTGTAAACGAACATATGTTGTATCTGCATAGAATGTTTTTTACGGTGAAGACATATGTCAACTAAGAAAAATAATATATTTTCTTGACTGTATCCTCTTATGATTGAAGTATACCTTTTAATATATATTAATTCATTTAAAGAATAAAACAAAAAAGATGAATAATACCGTTGATAATAAAATTCAATAAATAAACGATGAAACATAAATATTCACCGTTAGATTTTCCTAATATCGTTAATAATCGATTTATTATTCAATTATTATATATAAATACTGTATCATCTGTGAATTGAAGCATACCTATAATATGTTTATTCATTGAAAAAATAAAACGTTTTAATTCTAATATCGTTGAAAATGAAAATAATTAAATGAACGATGAAAGATAATAATAAATATTCATCCTTTGATTTTCAATATAATCAACTTATTATTCAATTGGATATATATCAATTTTTAACGATAAAACTTGAAACGATGATTCTTTCTAACGATGACGTCATCGGTTAAAGTTCTACATCAAAGTTACACGAGTAATCAAAAGTTAAACCGATCCAATGCTATCTCCCCTGAAAAAGTTCGATTAGAAAGATACAAAAAATCGATATTAAAAAAATAAAATAAAATGATAAACCATAGAATTTGATTTGATTTGATTTGATTAATGAAAATAGTAAAATATTTAACATAAGAAGAAGGAAGTCATCTAAAATCGTAAACGTTCGATTGTACCTTCGCCTCCTCCGGCGTGCACATGTCTCTGAATTTGGATCACCGAGCATAAGTTTAAGTCTTCCCCCCACCACTCCACCCTCACCCTACACCCTCTTCTTCCCCCTTTACCACCACTCTTTTGAACGATGAACGTGATGATGTCGACACTACGGAAATACTCACGTACGTCAAAACTACCAACCGAGGCATACATAGACAACGCGTACGCACACACACACACTTTAAAATACACGATTCACTAATACAATCATAGACGAAGTATCAGACTCAGAATTTAAACGTGGGTGATAGAGGAGTCTAAAAAAAAAAAAATACTACAAATAACCTAAAGACGGGTTCACGCACGTGACACTAACCCGCGTGTATATCGATTTACAATGTTGTTCTTTTAATATATACACGTGGTTTCTAAAACGTGGTTTCACGTGGGTGAAACGCGATGACAGAGTCAACAGAAATAAAAAGTCAGGGTGAGAGAGAATACTATTATTTAATTTTCAATTACGTTTCTTTTCATTCGTAGAATTAAATATGTAATTTTAAACGAATATTCAAAGAAACACAGGGAGGAAGTTTTAGAAAGGAAACCAAGAAGTGGATAAGGAAACTATTACCGCAAAGAGTATGATAAGAAACAGATGTGGTTAGTTTTCTTAACTATCTAGAAAAAGATAATGATTGGGAAAGATAGTGAGAAAGAAGAAGATGAAGATGAAGAAGAAGAAGAAGAAGAAGAGGAGATCACGGTACGACGTTCTGGTCCAGACTGGCATAGTCGTGTACGTTGTCGTCGTCATTTACGTCGTCCAAAGGGATCGATGAGAGAGAGAGACCAGTAGTCAGCAGGGGTCTCTCTTTTGGCCTGTATTCTCTTTCTCTTTCACTCTATCTCAAAGACCACCCCTTCGTAGCACACTTTTGCTCGTGCGTGACTCGTCGGTGTATGAGGGTAGGGACGGGGGGATGTAAAAACAGCCGAACGGTGGCGCATCCGCTCTCAACGTGAAAGATGCACACCCTTACGCATATGGACAAATTTTACAGATGTGTATGTGTGTGTGTGTGTGTGTGTGTGTGTGATGCTCAGAAGTATTTGAAAAACAAAATCGTATCGAAAAATTCCAATCAGGATGATAGCAGTGTTTTATTAAATTAGATACGAAGATAGCTAATCGGTTTGATATCATTCGCCTTTCATTTACTCTCGAAAAATTTTAATAGTATAGTTAAGCTGATTATTTCGACAGTTATTTTAATTGGATTGTCGGTTTTCCTCATGTCGTTCAAATCTACTTTAATTTCATACATGAAATCCGTGCGATCCAAATGATTAATATTATGTTTTAATATTTTCATTGATTTTGATTTGAATAAAAGAAAAATAAATAATTGAAATAAATAAACCGAGTATATAGTTGAGTAATAATAATAATAATACTAATAATAATTTGTACATATGAAAGACTTACCTTAACTTGTTTGATAGCCTCCTCCGGAGGTAAATTAGCCACACTACCCATTTGAGTGTCAACCCAGGTCTTAACGGCAGCACTTGAATCTCTGTATTGTTGCCACAGGTTGCAGGCGTGTTGATATTTTGTACAAAGTGCATCCAATTCAGCTTTGGTATCCTCCCAAGCTCGTACAGCTTCATTTACAGCAGCTTCGACCCTCTCACGGACCTCTGCAGCGCAACTCTCCCGCAGAGGTTCAGCAGCGGCATGAAGTTCGCTAATAAGCACCTCGCGTGCACCGAAATCACCATTTAATCCCTGAAACGAATCCCACCAGATCTTTTTTTTTCCCTTTTCTTTTACCCTTGTCTTTCACACCGTCACGAAAATACAGAGTTATTTAATATCCTACATAAACTTTTCTTTTTTTCACAAGTTTCTCACACGCTAATCGTTTACCATTTAATTTATCATTCGTTAATATTACTTTTCGAAGTGAACATTTTCCGACATGAAAAGCGCGGGGTAACAAAAGAAAAAAAGAAAATAAAAGGAAGCTTTTCCTCAAACATAGAAATCTAAAAATAATGTTCCCTTTAGCCTAAGAGAGACGAGGAACACGGTATTAGATGCTTGCGAATTGAATTCGGTCAGGGAATGGTTGAACTAATTTTGTGTTTGTACATGGTGGTGGGTTCGTTAACCTGAACCTCAACCAGAGACTTTTCCGAAGCCTCGTGCGGAAGCGTCTAGGCTTCCAAGTTTTATCCGCTGTTTAACGACATTTACAACGGACATGGTCATACGTGTATTAAACAGTTTAAAGTATGCGTTCGACGTTTATACAACGTCGGATCAAATCTCTACCGCAGTTGAGCTTGACGCGTATAACTCGTCCTGTTAAATAAATTACCATTCATTATAAAAAACCTCGAAATCTCGATTAAAAAAAAAAACAAATGAAGTAACCACCACCACCCATTTATTTTAGTTCGATACACGTTGTTTTGGTGGTGGTAGTGGTCCTTGTGATTTTTTTGGCGTAAACATTTGCTATTATTTTTTTTTTTAAATTATGTACCCTGTTGAGATATTTTCAAATTAAATTCCACAGTTAACTGGTTAATATGAGATAGTAACGAGTGCAAGGTAACAACTATTATACATTGTATAGTCGTTGGAATATCAAATAATTCACATACGTTTAACTATTCTGCAACTTTCGATCGATATATATATACATATATGTATATACTAAGTTAATAAAAAGTAGTAGCCCGAGTTAGAAACAATTTTATTCTCAGTGACGAGATATTTATCAGCATCCGTTACCGATTATGGTTTTTTAAAAAATGATGCGACCTACGCTAAAGATATATACTAATCTGACCCCACGATATATACATTATCATCAAGTTTACTACAAGTATATGCATATATTTTTTTTTGTATATATTACCACATATATATGAATCTCTGTGTGTGTGTGTGTGTATGTGTGTGTACATTCGTGTAACTGCGTCGATCAAAGTCAAGAAACTTTATACGTCATCTGCCATTTATTCAAATCAAGATCATATTTAAGATTAATTTTTAAAAACTCTTTTACCTAAAATGATTTATATTTTTTTTACAAATGTTTAGTTTCAGTCGATATTAAATGTATAAAATGTATGAACGTGTTTAACGTTTAACGAAAGTAATTAACAAGCTCAAGCTCTATATAGCACTTTAGAACACTATCGTTAATTACACGGAAATATGTTTTTAAGTCATATCCGGTAAATGAGTCGTTGCAAAATTCTTAGTTGGCTTGTAATGCGTGGATTCATAGAAATAAACACGATGCCCTCGGACGGTGATTATTAATGAGATTCTTTAACGTACAAAACATAAAACCAACATGATAAGAAAATTCAACGTTCTTCTAAAAGTCAGCAGCTGTGTATGGGGGGGTTTGGGGAGACTGTGTACAGTAGCTTTTTCTTATTCTACCAGTAGAGTGTACAATGGTTAGTGTTATGTTTCCAAGAAATAGAAAAATAAATAGAAAAATAAATAAAAATATTAATAAATATATACGAAGGTTTCCTTTTCGTAATAAATTCTAAGAAAGACCGTTTAGAAAGTTGAAGGTTAATCTAATATTAGATACGAATAATATACGTGTTTAGATTTTTTGGTTTATAATCTCTGTAGTATACATGAAACACACGTCCAAGAATTTGATAAGTTTACTGTGATCTTCCAACGTGAAGAAGACACCAGGAGAATGTATACGAAAAGAATAAAACATTTATTCCGAACGAGTACTAAAGCATATCCGGTTTTGTATCGACTTATAAATATTGTTCTGACCTCCGGGGGGGTTATCGAATCGTTAACGCGTTAGTTAAGAATTTCTTTTTAAATCAGTACCAAGAATAAATATATAATATTAATAATAATGTACTTTGTTGTATGCGTGTGTGTGTGTACATTTGTATGTTTGTGTGTTTTTTTTTAATGTTAAAATAACTGGAAATTATATTAAATGTTTTACACTGTTAACGAAATGAAGAAGCGCCTAAGTTGTTCTTAGTATCGCTTACCTTGAAGCTATTTATTGTGCTTAGTCTTTTCCTAAGAATTTCTGGAACCGACGATGTCTACATTTTCACGTATAGGATGCTATAATATTGCTATAGCGTTGATTTCTACGATAGAAGTATATGTATATATTTAACGCACCATGATCAGAAATAACTTGATCGTAAATAAAACCATCGAAGAAGTTTATTGGATGTTACTTAAACGGAAAACATGCGCACGGTTGACGGTTGACGGTTCCCGCGTTACTGACAAATATCGTTGCTGTAAAATCCGAACTCACGGTGTTGCACATGCGCATAATCGAATATGAAATTTTACCAGAGACACGGATTGAGGTTTATATATATGTGGTGGTAAGATAAATTGATAACTGTAGCAAAAGTATTTTTAAGTAACGTATAAAATTAAATTACGCGACCTTGTAAATAATTGGAAATTATTTTACCGTTGTAACAAATTAATATTCTTTCTGTTCGATAATAGTAATAATAATTATTGTTGCAAGTATATATTTAAGCATGAATTATTGGTGTATGCTATTGTAAGTAATTCTAGTTGAATATCAAACTATTGTAAAAGTAAGAACTGGAAATTATTTCACCATTATAACAAATTAATACTCCTTTTATTTTTGTGTGTATAATTAAGACAAAAATTTTCTTTCTTTTGATCAATCGTACCACAAAATGCAACTATCCGATATAGTTTCTAATTATTTTATACATTGCAGGAGACCCAAAGAACAATACGTATATCTCATTTTTGGAAAATATTAATTAACACGGCCAGAGGAATTTTTTAAAGTTTGTTCAAAACTGCTGTTCAAAAGTAGGTCACTGGTAAGAAAAATAGGTCAACGATACAGAAGTAGGTCAGTGGTACAAAAACAAAATAATACTCCCATATGAGAGGAAAGATAGCCGAAGGTGTACGTCCAAGTTATACGAGCTCAACGTCGGTACTGTTTACATTTCTCGGTAAATTCTAGGAAATTCCGTTATATATGAAATAAAAATAGAAAAACATTCTTTAATTACCGGCTTAGTTAAGCTTTAGAATTTTTTTTTGTTTACGTTCGGTACTCCCCGTCGTGTCTCGGCAGGTGACGACAACCGTTGTAATTTCGTCGTTACATTTGTAATTGACCTTCGTGTATGTTCGGTAGTTGTCGTATGTATTCGTAGCTATTTTTTATAATAATCGTTAGTCTTCTTCGAGCGTCGGAAGGTGTAACAAAGATATTAATTAAGTATGTGATTTATTTCGCGTCGCGTCACGTGTGTGTGTATTCTTCCTATGCAAGTGATATGCATATGTGAGTGAGTGTGTGTAGTGCATTGGATATAAGGATAAAGCATATCTAAACGTAAGCTGACCATACTTTTTAACCTTTTTAATAATTCACCTGTGTTTTTTTTTCTTACGTATTATTTTGCAATATTGCAAAAATATTTTATAACGAAGAGAAACAGAGGCCCCGCTATTGGATTTTGTACGTTCCGATATGTCAAAATAAAAAAAATTATTATTTTTCTAAGTAGTATAGAAGTCAAGATATCAAATTTTTCGAACGCTTTTTCTATTTCGAAGTCGTACGATTGAGTTTGAAACGCCCCGATCGTTCCTTCCCCTCTTCGTTATTCTATTTAATCTAATTTTTTTAAAATAATAAATATACCATTACGTATTTATTTTCTTTAACTGCTATTATTACTGAACAAAAGGGAAATTATATTTTAAATATTTAATCAATTATTTATCCTATCATTTGATTTAAATAATTTTCGTTTATGATTACTTACCTCGAGTCGTTCGGTAGCTTTGAGTAATCTATCATAATCCACAGAACCTTGAACAGTCAATAACTCCATCATATAATCAGCTTCTTGAACAGATTGTTGTACCATTTCCAAATGTTTCTCAAACCGATTCCACAATGCTAATCTGTTTCTTAATATCGATAATAAACGTGTACATCTTGATTCTAATTCAGTATGGGCATCTTGAAGTGCTGAAATATCACGTTCTATTCCTACAGGTGATACGCTTACTCTCATACCGGATGGTAATTTGTGTAACAATTGTCTAAGACCCATTAAATCGTGCCAAAGTACTATCAACTCGTCCGAAACTGATTCGCAGCGATCAACTGCAGCTGATACAACGTCGCTTCCTTGTTTTTCACTTTCCTCGCATTGATCCAATGTTAAAGTATGTCTTTGATGTGATTTTCTAACTCTTCCTAATCCACGTTTCAATGCTTGAAGTTTTTCTCGTAATAATTGAGCCGAATCTAATTCCTCGCCTATCTGACCTTCGATACGATGAGCAGATGATAATAAAATACCAACAGTTTCACTTTCTGCAGCTGGTAAAAGACCCAAACGACTTAATTTATCTTGAATCAAAGTTACTCTATCGAATAATACAGTAAGTCTTTCTATGTAAAGATCAAGTTCTTCTTCAGTTTTTAATACCCCGTGCAAATCATCTAAACACATTCTCAACTCGTTCAATTCTCTTTCCAATATCTTCAATCTTTCGTTAGACGATACATCCTCGGAAGAAATATTACGGGTTATTTCTGATTGTATTTCGTTCATTTTATCTGTAACATCTTTCCAACGATATTGCAATTCACCGTGATATTGTCTTTGAATTATTTCGTCGGAAAGTGGTATGATTTTTAATGCCTGATCGAAACATTTGTCCGCTTCGTTTCGCATACCGTTGTGTATTTCGTATTGAGCTTTCAATTCCTATAAAAAATTATTTATAAATTATATTTTTACGCGTGCAATTGTGTGTGTGTGTGTTTTTAATTTGTATAGAAAATAAAAGTAAAAATTTACCCAAAAACGACGCATGTTTCCACTAGATGTATTACTCAGAGGTATTAGTTCCTTCTCAGCAGTTGTCATCCAACGTTCAATACGATTGATCAATGTTTGTTGAGTACTCCAATTTTCTCTGAACGATAATAATCTTCTTAAAGATGATTCTATGTTATCACGAAGTTTAACTATCTCATCTAAAACTTCGTTATAATGATCATCGGAATTGTCAATGGTAACCAATTCTTCTAAACGATGTGCAACGTCCAATAATTGAATGATACGGGCGTGATGCATCGCAACATCAGAAGATAAAGACTACATAAAAAAAATTGATAATAATAATTAGATCAATTAAGATATAATTTAGGATACATATTAGTTTAATTGGAATAATGTGCTAGCACTTAAATTAATGAATATATTTAAAAAGAATATTAATTTACCTGATATAATGAAATGTATTGATCGTAATCGGATGAAGTAACTGTTTGGAGATCAGGAACACGTTGATGAGCTACCTGAAGCCAACCTTTTTCTTCTTTAACACCTTGTTCCAAAAGAATCCACCTTGTTGCTGCCAATGCCATTTGTTGTGCACGAGATGCAGCTTGATCGAGTAACGACGATGCACGACTATGCAATTCAACGTGTAAATCAGAATGTTTCGCTCTAGTTTCTGGATCCAAATTTCCTTCTAATGATTCTAAAATGGCACGACAGTGATTCAAATTAACAAAGAATTTCCTATGCTTTTGCATTTCCTCTTGCAAATGTTCCAAATTCATAACTGATATCGGACTTTGTAACAAATTTTCGGCTATTTCAATTATTTGTGAAAACTCTTGCAATGTTTGTTCGTATTCTTCTGCCAATGCGAGCAATTGAATAAGACGATCTCTCTCAACGGTTATACTATTCTCAATGATCTTAGTAATTTCATGAGCCAAATAAGTTTCCTCTGGAATAATCTTTCCAGGATAATCACGCAATAATTCGTGCGAGGTTGTTAAAAGTTTTCCAGTTTTCCACATATGACAACGATTCATATTCTCCATTTTATCCAATTCTTGAAGTTTCCATCTAGTCGAAGCTTCGCATTCGATAATATTATCTAATTGTTTACGTTGTTCTTCGACTAATCTGTTAAATGTTTAATCAAATTTCATTAGAGGATGTATGGAAAAAAAGTTAAATGGGGTAACACCATTGTAAATTTTTCAAAAAAATCGATTCATCTTTTATTGGTTTAAAATAATTTAAAAACTGAACGCTTTAACCCGGTCCGGTGGACCCCAGGTAAAATTTGGGGATACAGTGGTTACGGTAGTGTTACCCCTAAATTTGTCAAGGTAATTATAAAGTTACTGAACTTACCTGTATATGTTATTTATACCGTTTAATAATTCATCCCACTTGGCAAGATGATTATTAGCACATTCCTCGCTTGTATTAGTCACGTGTTCAACAGCTTTAGCGTGTTGTTCCAATGCATCGAAACATTCTCTCAATATGACACGTTCTTCAATAGGATAATTGTCTTCAACTAATTTCCACATGTCATCGAGTTCTCTGATATTTTCTTCAACGTGATCAACTTCTTCCTTTAATTCGATAAACGTTTTAGCATCGTTGTGAGATAACCCACTTGGACATTCTCTGTTGAGGAAACTCTTCTAACAGTTATTGAAACCATATCAACTTGGTTGGAAACAATAGAATACAGAATTTTCCTCAACAGTGACTATATCATTTTCTTCAATAGCATTTCTAAGGTGAATCAATTCTTTCCTAACGTCCAATGAACGTTCTTCAGCTGATTTATCAGTCGTAACTTCGCTCAAACGTGCAACGTGCAAAACGTTGCCCAAATGATCCAATTCTGCTGCATTATTAAGACACTTAACCCTATCCGAAATAATTCGAGTAGTTTGGATCTTTGGGGTAGGCTGATGTTGAGAAATTCTTCCATCCGTTGCTTCCCTCAATGAAAAATCACCATGACTAGGTGGTACTCTGTGAGAATTAGTCGAATGAGAAACCAATAATCGATCTTCCCAAGCTGACGTGTCATATTCTTTCTCGTATTCAACCGTATTCGGTACGGATGATGTTTTTAATAATTGGGAAATAGCTTCAGCGTAAGTTTTAACTTGCGTTTTTTCTGGTTTATCAATTTGATTTGACGAAGGTGATTCATCCGGTGACATTGTTGTATCCATCGGTTCACTCGGAGTTGACACGAACAAAGCTTCGAACGGTTTATTTGATATCGGTGTTTTGGCAAAAATCGTTGACTGTGGGTCAAGATTTGTACTCGTATCTAAAGGAATTCTTATAGTTTCTTCTTGTAGATTCATCTCTTCAATTTCTTCCTTCTTAAATTCTTCGTTCAAATCCATAGGTGCGGAAGATTTTGTTAAACTTTCGTCAACGATTTCTCCATAACTTTGAGCAACGTTTGATTCATCGACGTTAACTGTCAACGGTTGTTGTTTACTTGCATTTTTCTTCGCCACATCGGAGTACGATAATTTCAATGACGAACTTTGGGATTGTGCTGGTTGTCCAAATATGGAATTCAAATTGGTCACTTCTTTAGTTGGTAATTGTATTTCCATACTTTTATGTTTCCTCTTTCTCTTTTGCCTTTTTTCTCGTTTAGCTTCGTTATTGTCATTTGCATTAGGAACGATTGATACATTTTTTGATACATCTGTCGGTGATTCTAAATTTGTTACAGCTTCGCCTGATGTTTCGCTGCTGGATAATTCAATAGTTGCTTTAATGTGTACCTCGAACGATGTGTCAGGTGTTGAACTCTTTTCCAATGACTTGTCCACTGATTTTTTCGATTCAGAAATATCTTCTTCTTCATCTTCTTCTTCCTTTTCCAAAGTTACGTCAGTGGTTTCTTTTTTAGACATTTCTGCATCATTGTCTTCCTTTCGAAGAATCATACTTTCTTCCGATACTTCAGGTTTAGGTGATTCTACACATTCAGCATCGTTTATTTCTGATTTTAATAACGCTTCTGTAACATCTACGATTGGTAATTCAGTTTCTCTATCATTGGATTGTAAAATTGTTGTTCTTAAAAGTTGATCTTCAGTTGAAACGTTTATCGATTGATCTTGTTCTTCTTGTAGCTTCGGTGAAACTTGTGAACTTTTCTCATAACTTTCAGCAGATATTTGCGAAGTTTTGTCGAGTAGAGGTATCAATTCTTTAGATTCTACTTGCATAGAACTACTAATGGTTTCTATACATTCAGGTAAACTAGTTTGTGTTTCTTCTTCTGTACCATGTTCCACCGATTCTTCAGTAGTTTGCGTTTCAAGATCGTAACTTTCTCGTGGTTGTAAACTAATTACCGGACTTGTTTGAGTCGTAATATTGTTAATCGGTGAGATTGATTTTGTCTGAACTTCTCTTTCTAAAACTTCTATCCTTTTAGGACTATCCTTAGGCGTAGTTTGTGTTTCAACAGTTTCAGGAGACGTAATATCCATCAATTGTGCTTGTACTTCTCTTTCCATAATTTCTACTTTACGTGGACTCTCTGTCGGGGTTGTTTGAGTCTCAATACTGTCAAGTGGAAACAATTGGAACGATTTAACTTGTATCTCCCTTTCCTCGGTTTCGATTTTCGTCAAACTCTCTTCAGGAGTCGTCTGAGTTTCCATGGTTTCCAGTGAACGAAGTTCAGGTGATTTAGTTTGTACCTCTGTTTCTTGAGTTTCCAATTCTTTGAGAGGTTCTTCGATATACATTGTTTGAGTTTCCGTAGTTTCAAGTATTGCTTTCTCCGATAACTCAGCTTGTACATCGATATCTAACATTTCTGGTTTCCTTATTTCTTCGTTTACTTCGATTATATCCAACTTATCAGGAGATGTTGTTTGTTCTACAGTCGCAGGGGGAGTGGTTTGTTGTTCAACTTCAACAGATACTTTAGATAACGTTTGAGTTTCCATATCTATCGAATCACCAATGCATTCTATCGGTGACGTTTGCATTTCAGCTGAATCCATTTCGACGATTGTTTGTACGTACGAGTCTTTAGTTTCGAGCAAAATAGGCGACGATGGAACAACATCTTCGATTGGACTGGTCTGAATTGCATCTTCTGTCATTGGTATTTTCGTAGGTGTTACTGTTTGCATACTCGATTCTATTATTTCAGGTATTTCTTCCTGAACCGTTTGTATACCACTTTCGAACATAGATTTTGGCGAGGTTTGCATATGACTATCCGTTTCTTCTACTTTAAATGTTTGTATCTCTTGTTCAACAGTTGAAATAACTGATCCTATTGAAACTAATTCTTTGTTTTGTTCTGGTGAAATGGATACATTACAAGTTTCTATGGCAACCGTTTGAGTATCAATAGGAACTTTATCTACACTTATTATCGATTTTTCAATAAGAGATTTAGTTTCTTTATTAACAGTGTCATCTTTATCTGATATTATTCCTTTACCCGTGGAATCATCTTCCTCGTCCGAAGAATTTTTCTGTAAACCAGAAGAATCTTCTATTGGTTCACGAATCTTTTGTTTCTTTCTCTTTTTCTTTTTCTTTTTTCTGCCAATATCGTCATCAGCTTGAACGGAAGAAGGTTCTTCGACAGTTGTTCTGTCATCTGGTTCATAACCATGATCATATCCGAAACTATCGTTTCTATTGTTTAATGAACTTAATACTAACGAATCGGTAATTTCTATTATGTCTGGTTGCGGTCGTTCACTGATATTTTCTCCAGATTCTGATAACGGTACACTAATTTCTATCGATTCAGCAATAGTAGTTGAAACTGGACTAATAGTTTCTAAATCTTGTTGCAATTGATGTTCTTCTTCTTGTATTTTATCGTCTTGATTATCTTGTAAGTTCAATTGCTGATCATTAATCGATTCTTGTTGACTAGTTTCTGTACTTGAAGGAATCGAAGTTTGAGTCGTTACGGTGTCTTTCTGTACATTAAACAATGGACTAGTTTGTACCGTTTTGTTATAAATAATTTCGGAAGCTTCTTGATCAGCTGGAAGATTGATTTTAATGTCTTCCAGAACAGTTTGATAAGGTCGTTCATTGGAATGTTCTGATTGTGTTTTTACGTATACCATTGACTCTGGTTTTTGAATAGACAATGAAATTTCGACTTTTCCTGGAACGGGTTTATGCTCGGATACAAATATGTCATCTTTACGTATACCTTCTTCTTTTTCCTTAGTTAAAAATATTTTTATTTGTTCTTTCTCGTCTAAGGATTTTGGAATATCTTTGTCTGTAGTTTGTGTTAATTGAATAGTTTCCGATGATGTAGTTTCTTTTGGTTTAACATCTGGTTGAACATCTGGTAACTGTCTTTGTAACTCTTCGATATTATTGTCTTCCAATTTGGTCTCCGTAGTAGGTTCTTGGATTTTTCTTGGGTCTTCTTGATCCTCTAACATACAAATACTCGATCTACTAATTTCTTTGTCATCATCTAGAATACTTCTATCATCATCGTGCTTTGCTACTTCTACTACCGTGCTGCTTTCTACCAAGGTACCAAGTGTTTTGTTTCTTACTGGTGCATCATCGGACTTACAAGTAACTTCAGTTGTAATCGATGCGTTGTCTGTCTTTCCTGGGTCCTCAGATGACACCACTGGCGATTGTATAACAGCAGCAGACGTATCCTCGTCAGGTGTCTGCAAAATAATACACTCTTCTAGATAGGACGTTACTTCTTTTTCTTCCTTTGGAAATATTTCTCCAGTATTGTTTACCTCTGTAATAATATTTTCAGGACTATGAATATCAACGACAGATTCTGATGGAATATCAGTTACGGTACAAGTGAGAATATCTTGTTCTTGGACTAAAGTTATTGGTTGTTCGGTTTTAATTAATTTCTCTTCATTTTCGTCATCCTTTGATTTTATCGTCTCAACTTTTTCAGAATCTTTTAATTCGTCCCGTATATTTTCTTTATCAACTTGTATACCATCATCAACGATAGTACTTTCGATAGATTTTTTCTTAACTTCGTGACGACGCATGCTTGACATATCCTTTGCAAACGGACCAAAGAATGGGCCTTGCATAGGACTATCTGGACAACGCTGTTCATAAGAAGTATTACTTTGTATGTTTCCCGAGATACCTGAGAATAGTGATGGTTCTCGTTTATTTTCATCACTTACCCTTCGTTGTTCCAATCCAAATGTACTTTCACTTTCATTTTTAATAACATTGATATTAATATGAGGTATATCTTGTTCATCGATTTCTATTTCTTCTGGTTCTTCTATTATTTCCTCAGTGGTAGTTTCTTTACCATCTATTATCGTAACTTTTCGTATAATCCTACGTGTTTTTTTAATAACCCTTCTAGTAACCTGTTGTACCACAGCATGAACGCTAGATGTTTTAGTTTGGTATTGACCATGTTCGAGAATTTGTTCTTCGATAGGTAAAGGACTGATATCTCTGATAGCACCTTGAGTTATTTTGTGAGTGTACTGCGGTTTAGTCTCATATTTTTCTTCGAAATATTCAGCATCTGGTATACCTGTCGTTGTTACTTTACTACCATGAATTTGTTTAGTTAACGTTTCAACACTACCATCTGGTTTAGTTGTAGTTACTGTAACATATTGATCCCTCAATGTAGCTTCGGAAAATGCTTTTTGCATCCTCGATGCATCTTCACCGAGAGATGTCGTGACAGATGATCCATGTTGTTGAGCATTTCTATTACTAACAACTGTTTGTCTTAATTTTCTAACTATTATTCTTTTAGTACCGTCTGCATCGACAACTATTTCGGTAGTCACGTTATCTGGTTCAATTAATACAGTTTCAAAAGATTGCGGTGTCGCATGGTGAATGTTTAATTCACTTTTAGCGTTATCCTCTTTTTGACCATCTTGATATTTCATATCAACTATTATATCGTCCGGTACGATATTGTTTCGTTCATTTCTAATAAAACTCTTATTAATATCGGCCCTAGTGTTCTTAGTTGCTATTTCTATTACATCGTGATCACCCTCAGAAAGTTTGACAACCTTAATCGTTTCTTTTAATTGTTGATTATCAGGGATACTCATGGTGTCTGTAGTTTGTGTCATTAATGTTTGAGTAGACGTTGTTATTGGAATTTGTATTGTCGAGGTTTGTTTCGTTAATTGTAATGGTTTGTCTTCTACAATATCTAATAATAAACTTTGTCCTGTTTGTAAAGAAACGTCGGCTAAGGATGGTGGACCACTTTCGATGGTAGAATGTATCGATGGTGCCTGATCGATTGTGGCATCATCGTGATCAGTTGTTTCGTCATCAGCCATTGCTTCTTCGTCCAGCAATTCCTGTAATTACGACAAGTTACGCTAATGTAATAAGCGTAATAAAAATACTATCGTTTGTTCTGAGTTCTGTGCCTAAAACGAGGAAAGCTGAAAAGTTTTGATTCTAACACACGAAGAACGTTGAAAAGTTTTGAGCTTATGTTAGGGGTTTGATTTTTTATACAGTGTATGGTTCCGATGAATCATAAATGTTTACAATTCTGTGTAGAATAGAAAATACAAAATTGACGTATTGGTTTTCAGAGCCCTTGTTAGTTATAACAGATATCGTATAGTAATATTTTGGAAGTAATTTATTACTTAATCGATGGTGTGTTAAACGTACGGTGAGAGATAACATATTATAATGTAATAATAATAATTATTAGAAATAAATGAATAATAGAAAATAGTGAATAACACAAAGGTAAGATAATTTGATGAAAATACTTTAATTGTTGTATGAATAATTACAATAATGCATTAACATTCCTTAAATACATGCAATGACTATGTTACATCCCATCACCTTAAGCTAAAATGAATAATACATAAAACAAATGTGACATAAGTAAATGGTATCAAAAGGTACGGTGCGTGAAAATGATAAATAGATAATATGATCGATGAATAAAAGCGCCCATGCATTTTTATAGTGATGATAATGTACACGTGAAATTCAAATCTTTCTATCTAATTTATTTCTTATTATAGCCAATCAAATAATATGCACGTATAAAAACATATCATTAGGATGAGATGATTTTTCACTTTCAATTAAAAAACTATAGATACATAAGTTTTTTAAAAATATATATTATATATTTATGTATAATATTCTAAAATTTAGAGAAAATATTAGACACAACTCTTTTCGTAATATTAATATTTTTAAATATATATATATTTAATAAATTTCTTTTCTACGTGTATTAAAAATAAATAAGTATTATTAGAGAAAAATTGTGTAAGTGCACTGATAACTTTGACCGTTTTGTAACAATTTTATGAACTATATAAAATATATATATTTCTTTTCTTTTTTAACATTACAAAAGCATATTATGATTGGATTTATAGATAACTCTTGAATGTATTTATAGTATAAGAAAGTGCTCGCTCTATATTATGCGATTATAATTGCATCGATATAAATATTCTTTCAAATTCAATCTTATTTTATTTATGTTTGTGATATATATATAAATAAATAAATATATATATAATATAAATATATATGTATATATATATAAATTTTTATTCACGTATATTAAAGCAATTAGGGAGTATTATTATTTAGATATTAGAATATTGAACGAATATTTATAATAATACATTTTATATATCAGCATTTTATATACCAGTAATGTACTTTTTTCTTTTTTTTATGATTTAATGATTTAATGATTTTTAATGTATCATAGTATTTTTTATCGACACAAAAGATATGATATATTATTTTCGTAATAACTAGAAAAAAAAAAAGAAAAACAAAAGGAAATGACAGTTTTAGATTTTATATGCAATGATATTGTTTTGGTTTTGTTTGTTTTTTTTTTGTTTTAAACTACTAAATACTACTACAACCATAGCAAAATAATATAAAATATGTTCGAAATAATACCCAAAAGCAGAAATGTTTTACTTTAGATTTTTGATTTGTATTGTATTGTATTGTTTTGTTTTTTTTAATTGAGCTTTTAAGCAACCATAATAGAAGAAGCAGCAGCATATTGTGCGATAACGCAGGAATTTTGAACGTTGTCCGATACCTGCTGCTTTTGCTGAAGACGATTAATGATATCCATCAGTTCATTCTTCAATACATTAGCCAAATTTTTAACTTCTGGCAATGATTCCAATTCTGATACTCGTTGGCTACGATCTAACAACTGGGCTTGCAAGTTCTGTTAATGTACGTATAAAAGAAATATAAAATTGCATTGAACGTTCATTATTGTACATGTATTATACAGGTGTCCCTCGTTTAACACGATTAATTCGTACCAGGTTATATCAATACAAGTACCATGTAAAACGAGGACGGTCTGTATATTTTTTTGATACTATATTATATGTTTAATAAACAAACCTGGTCAATAGGTACTTGATTATTTAATTTAAGTACGATATCCTTTAACCAAGTGTCCGTTTCTTCAAGGAACATTTGATATTCATTTATTTCTGTTGTACGTTGACGTTGAACCTCCAATGCTTGTACCAAAAGTTCATTACTTTGTATTGCTTGTGTCAACAGAGTATTTATTTGCGATTGTATACTTTCCAAAGTATTCGTATACATTTGACAATTGTCATCTGATGAAATTTCATTCAACTGTTGGCGCAATTTTACAACTTCTTCGTCATAACTTTCAAGTTCTTTTATCATTGCCTAGGAAAAAATAAAAATACAATAATCGAAGTAATAAATATTTTATTGATTTATATTAACGTCACTGTTATTGTATTATTGATAATAATAATTTATATATTATTAAAAAAATTATTATTAATAATATATAAATAAAAAAACCTTATTGTCGCGTTTTAACGAGAATGTTAATTATTTTTCTTTAATAATTAATTCATTTATTTTACCTCAATGGCAGATAACATTGATTGAATAGAATCACGTGGCAAATTCGTAGCTTCTAAATCCATGATCGCATTTTTTAATGTTGCAATACGTGCTTCTATGGTATCCTGTAAAATATATTTATACACATATTAGTTATTCCATTATTTATTGATTTTTCTTCTTTCTTTCTTTCTTTTTATAAATATAATATATTCCATGCCGTGCACACGACAGTTTGTCAAATCACAACTCCAGCTGGTATATAATGTATTAAATTGATTAGCTCGAGCAAACTCCTATGAAAAATCTGTAGAAAACACATCAAACTTTAATGATTTAACAACCGGGATCGTTGATATAAAATATATATGCTGAAGGAAGGAAGAGGAGAGGGAAGGGAGAAAGAAATAGGAATAATTATATAAGAAAATTATTATAAATATGATGAATACGTTAACAAGCAAAGAGAGAGAGAGAAAGAGAAGAATTAAGCAGAAAAATTAATTATGTTAAAAATTCAAATACATATGGGATCGAAGTAAATATTTAAACAAATCGTCTCGTTGATGATTTAAAAAAATTCATGTGGTCATTATTATTATTATTATTTTAAAGAAATTTCTTTAATTTGTTTTTTTATTAAATAAACGACTACGGATAAAATAATGGTTATATGTAGGAATTATTTAACTAAAGAAAAAATAAATAAAGAATATAATAGTTAATAGGAATTTATCAGCGACTAATTTACACAAGCACTTTGGTAGAAATAATGATCCGAAAAGCGAATAAATACTATTATCGATAAATGAATAATTTAATAATAACATGTATGTAATAATCAAATAAAAGCATACGCAAGATTTGTCAACATTCTACCATGGAAATATATTTAACAATTGTATATATTTTCATTTAATTTCCTCTAATTGTCGAAACTTGGAAAACAAAAGTGTAATATTACATGCGTTGTAACGAAAGAAGAATGAAAAAAATTAATTAGCCGTTTTAATAGCAACAAAAGGAATATATATATATATATATATATATATATATATATATATAGGATGACAAAACACATTATAATAACATTACAGAAACTTGCATACGATAACAAAAGGGTGGGACAACAAGATTTAATTGGATTTTAAATTATACTTGAAATATATTATTCAAAATGCCATGACAGGAATATTTGATAAAGCTATTTGTTAAACAAATAATTATATAATTTTGCTGAAAAGTTGAATTTTAATAAGAATAAAATAATATAACATCTATGAAGTTTATTTATCCAATTTATACTAAAATATTAGAAATTAATATATTATTATTATTATTTATTTCAGCAAAATTATAAGCGTTACGGTTACGGATACAAGCAGAAATAATAATCGTACAGATTTTGGGAATAATTATATGAAAATGAGGAATATAGTAGAAAATTTGAAGTCAAGATAAGAAGAAAAATGAAAAACAAGACATGGTTAAAGACTAAAAAAAAAATATAAAAAGAAAGAAACAGGGGGAGACATGTATACGCTGTATATACGTATATATATTATATATAGAGAGAGATGTGCCAGCAAAGTTGACCAATTATGGTACAACATGAGCGATTTACTGGCAATAAGATGATGTCTCATCGCACCTTGATCCCACGTATCCTCATAGTCTTGTCTTCGTTCGCCTTAGTCTCTATCTCGACCTGTTCATTCAGAGTCCATTGCTGCACAGATTCCAACGTTGTTCTACCTAAATCTTGTATGGGTTGTGGTGGTGGATGATTCAGGATAGTGGTTGATATTTGGGAAGAATCAAGGTTGAATTGTTCGTCATTTGAAGGAACATACACGGATGGAAGAATATTAGTTGACAGTTTGGTGAAATTGGAATGATTTTCAGGTATAAGTAAATTGTTATTATCAGTAGTATCATCTTTCCAGGTAGGATGATGATCTTTGTTAAAATTCGATTGGGATTCCGAAGTTAATCGAAGATTAGTCGAATAGGGTGATGGTTCCATCGAAGGAGGCAAGCTTTGTTCGGTTATCGAATAATTATCTGTCGTTTTATGATTAAGCTTGAACGTGTTATTATAATCATCATCATCATCATCATTATCATCGTTAGGTCTCTTCTCATTCTCGCTCGATAAATAAGTACTATAATCGCGCCAACTACAAATACCACCAGGTAGATCGGTAACTAAACATTCAGTACGAGGTGAACCCAACATTGATCGCGAATTATCTAAACACCTCCCTGAACCACCTTTAGATCCACCCCCGTTGTTACCGTCATCGTTACCATGATCTGGTGGACCACGATCGTTCGAATCATTTTTATTATCACCGATCGAATCCTTTTCGTTTTGATGAGCTAAACTTTCGAATAGATATTTTTCCGCTTCGTGATATGGGTGTTTCGTTGGCCAAAAACCACCGTCCAAGGATAAAAATTTCGATCTTACCGTGTTCAACGTTCTTTCCTGTATCATTGCCGATTTTAATTCCTTTTCTTTGTCGTGGGTTAAAATAAGTACGTCGTCGGCTATGTAAAATCTTACTTTTGGACGATTATTTTCCGTAGACGATAACGACGAATCGGTTTCAATGAATTCCTCGATTTCATCGTCGTTCAATTCTTCCAAATCGTTATTATCTGTCATTGCTCGGTACGATTTTATTTCTGTCGAAATAGTTTCTTCTATTTGTTTAGATTTATTTTTAAAATCATTGGTAATGTTTTTATCTTGCGATGAGATAATATTTTTAGATATTTCTTCGGTATTCGATGTATCTGATTTATTTGTATTCGTGTCCATCACGTTGGAAGATGGTTTATTATAATCTAATGTTACTTGTTCAGGTTTCATGATAATTTCTTCCAGTTCAGGTTTCTCCACCACGTTAGAAGGACATAATGTTACTTGTTCAGGTTTCTCCACCACGTTAGAAGGACATAATGTTACTTGTTCAGGTTTCTCCATCACGTTAGAAGGACATAATGTTACTTGTTCAGGTTTCTCCACCACGTTAAGAGGACATAACATTACTTGTTCAGGTTTCATGATAATTTCTTCCTGTTCAGTTTTATCCACCACATTAGGAGGACCAGAAGAATCTAATATTATAGTATCAGGATTAATACTAATTAATTCCTTTTCAGTTTTGCCTATAATTGTTTCTTCCACTGTGGAAGAAAGTGAAGAATCTAAAACCACCGTTTCAGGAACAATGTTTATTTGTTCCTCTTTAGTTGTTTCATTTGTGCTTATTTCTATTGCATCGGGATGATTTAACGAATCTAATGCTATAGTTTCATCAGTAATATTTGTTTCTTCCTTTTCAGGTTTCTTCTCAACACATTTATCAACTGTCTCGTTACCTACGTCATCTGAATCAATTTCTCGTGATTCAATTGCAACCAATTTTATTTGACTTTCTTCAGTAACTTCGTCGTTTGTTTTCTTCGTTACTTTGTTACTTTGATCATCGTCATAATTTTCGGGTAAATTTTTAACACTTTGTTTCTTCTTCCTTTTATCTTCTTTCTTCGATTTTTGTTGAACTTTTTTATCTGTTATCGATTTTTTTATTTGCGAATCAACAACAACAGGTTTTTCAGATTTGACGTTTATTTTCAGTGGTTGCAGCAAGTCTTCTTCATTTTTATTGGAAGATAATTTTCGTTTATCTTCTTCGATAAATTGTTGTTCATTTATTATTGGTTCAATCGTTGATGATATTTGATTATTCTCTTCGGTTGTTATTCCCAATTGTTTTTCCATAGATTCAGTATCATCTTGGTTATTTTGATTATCTTTCAACATTTCTTGCAATTTTTCTTCCTCGATAAATTTCACATTGATATCTGTTTTATTATTATCAATTAATATTGATTTAATATCCGTTTGATTATCAATTTCTACGTTAACTTTATGCAATTTTTCTGAATCTTTATCATCTTCTTTATCTTTGGTAACATTTATCTTTGACTTGTCTTGGACAGTTTTTTTATTTTTAGATTTATTTTTAGATTTAACGATATTAGGTTCATCCTTATCTTTTTTCGTAATCTTAGAATCTTGCGAATCTTTGAATTTGTCTACCTTCTCCGTAACTTGATCGTCATTTTCTTTCACAATTTCAGAGTTTTCTGAAATTGTTTCCTTTTTCAGTTGTTTGCTTTCGTTTTGTTCAATCGGTTCTTTCCATTCGTTCTTGCCTGATTTATTTTTCTTCGATCTTTGCTTCTTACTTTTACCTTTTTCTTTCTCCATTAATTCTTTATTATCTGAAATGATAGTCTTTTCTAAATTATTCTCACGTTCCTTATTTGTTTCAGGTACATGTTTTTCCAATGAATTATTCCTACGTTTGTCAGCACCTTTTTGTTTCTTACTTTTACTATTTTCAATCGGTTCGATACTTTCTTGATTTGAAATTACGTTCTTCGCTGGAATTATTTCACATTTATCATTCGTTTTTTCATCAATGTTACTTGAAAACAATTCCTGGGATTCAACTGCAACCAATTTCATTTTGCTACCTTCTTTTTTCACTTTACTAACATCCACTGAATGATTTTTTTCTTTATCAATTGTTGTTTCTTCTTTATTGGTATCATTCAATTCTGTTTTATTATCTAAACTTGATTCTGTTACATTTATTATCCCAGTATCAACTTCCTTAGGAATATCTTTCTTAGAGACAACTTGAAACTTTTTACCAGAACTCTCTTTGATTTCAACTTTACGATCTTTCGATTTAGATTTGCTTTTGAGTTTCTGTTTTTTAGATTCGAATTTAATATCCTTATCTTGTTCCAATTTTGTCCCATCGGTAATTGTTTCTGTTTTACTTTTAATCACAGTTCCCTTAATTTGATCTTTCTCAAATATCTCATCCCTTTGGTCTACTTGTTTTTCAAGAATTTCTTTATCAACACCTTTGGATTGGGATTTACCCTTTCCTTTCTGTTTCTGAATATCCCTTTTCGTTTCTTTATCCTGGCTAGTCTTCGATTTCGAATCATCGGATATTTGTTTTCTTTCTATCTTATCTGAAATAATATCAGTTTGATTTAGATTAACGTCGATCGTGTCTGTTTCTAAATCATCCGATGCTCGAATATTGTTTCTGGATCTTGATCTAGATCTTCTAGATCTTAATTCCTTTCGATTGACAAATTCTACGAAACCTTGATCATCGATGTGAACTAAATTTTCTATCGGAGCTGATTCTGGACTCTCTTCAACGAAAATTTGAGGAAGGTGTTCATCCTTCGTAAATGGTTTATCAATTTTCATTGTTTCATCTTCGATAAATGAAAATGACGAATCAATTGTATCTTTTGTTTTCTTAGCAACGATAGAAGCCCACGAACCTGTTTCTGTTTTCAAAACAATCTCGGAATCTAATAAATCCAATGTAGAATTAATATTTTCTGAAATAGGATTGGCAGATGATTCAACAACAGGTTCCGAAGGTTCTGAACATTCCAAATTACTCTGTTCTAATATTTCCTTTTCTATTTCTTCTACCCAAGATGTTATTTCGATTTTCGAATCGTTGCTTTTTATTTGAACTTCTGGACAATCTATTTCGTCGGTAGATACATTTTCAACTTGATCGATCACTTTTTCTGGGATTAAATCGTTGTTTAAGTTTGGAATATTATCATTGATGGGTAACAATTTGTCGAATTTCATTTCTGGTTTATCCAGAATTGTTTGTTCTTGGTTTAATTGAGGTGATGATCTATGAGATGACGATGCTGCTGCTGCTGCTACTGCAGCATATGATTTACTATTATTGTCTTTGTTAATAGTTTCTTGTGAAACGTTCGAAACCAATTCTAAAGAAGTTTGTTCATCTTCAGACACTGTTTCCTTTTCTTCAATTTTTTTCTTCTGTTTTTTGGTCACCACCTTTCCAATGGATTGTTTCAATTCTTGTTTCTGTGAAATTTCTGAAACTTTTTCTTTTCCTATCTCATCAATCATTGCAATTGTTTCTATTTGTTCGTTTGGTTTATTTCGTTCTGCAGTAAAGTCTTTTTCAATCAATGATTTTTCTTTCAATTTTATTTGATCGTCCTGTTTGAAAATTTCTTTCGACAGGTTTGGTTTATTCGAATCTGTTAAAATTTCAATCGATGGTTCAGTCTTTTCAGGTTTCAGGTCAATGTTTGAAGTAAAATCTACTTCTTCGTGTATTTCTGGTTTGTTGATAATACTTTTGATAACATCATCTTTCATTTGTTTTTTATCATCATCCTTCTGGTTTCTATTATCGGATTTGTTCTGTTTTTTGTTCTTCGTTTTTGATTTAGTTTGTTCCTTGGGTTTTCCACTTTTAACAGATTTAGTTTCCCGTTGGGAATCTTCCGATACGTGGATTACATTTTTGTTAATAATTTCTCTATCGATTATGTTTCCTGTCAATTTTTCTGGTTCTTTAGATTGTTTTTTCTTTTCTTCCAATTGATCTTTGATTTCTGATTTATTTTTCTTATTTGATTTATCTTTCTTTTCAGAATTTTCTTTATCCAATAATTTCTCGTTCCTTTCCATAGTTTCTAGATTTTTTAATTCATCCTTTCCTAATTTTAATTCATCTCGCAGTAGATTATTCGCAACATCATTCGAGTTATCTTTAATTTCGACTTTTATCGATTCCTCGATCGTTTGATTATTTTCTTTGAATTTATCCTCATCCAACAATTTGTTATTTTCATTTAACATTTCTTCTCTCTCCAATTTTTCATGTTCCTTCTGCAATTCCACCAATTTGTCTTTGACTTTTTCCAATTCTTCAAATTTCTTCAAATCTTCCAATTTTTCTTTGCTCTTAGATTTATCCAATCCTTTTTGTTTTTCCTTCTTTCCTAATTTTTCTTTACCAACCAATTTATTATCTTTACCTTTCTTTCTCTCCTGTTTCTGCGTTTCTTTCAATCCTTTCGATCTCTCATTTTCTTTTTTAACTTTGTCGTCATCTAATTTTGATCCTTCTTCTAATTGTTCTGGTTTGTCTTCCAATTTTAATTCCTTTTCTAATTTTTCTTGAATTTCTAAGTTTTCTGTTTCTTGGTTTTGGAACTTTTCTTGCATTTCTGTTTTCACGTTTTCTTTCTGCAATTTTATTTCTTTCAATTGGACTATGTTTTCTAATTTTTCTGGTTCCACAGGCTCATCTTTCTTTTCTAATTTGATTTCATCTGCTGATTTCACTTCTTCTATTTTCTCTTCTTTTAATACTACATTTTCCTTTGGAATTATTGGAACACTATCTTCAACCTTTACTGTTTCTTCCAATTCTTCTTTGATTTCCAATTTTTCTGGTTCCACAAGCTTATCTTTCTTTTCTAATTTGATTTCATCTGCTGGCTTAATTTCTTCTATTTTCTCTTCTTTTTGTAATATTTCTTCTTTCAATATTACATTTTCCTTCGAAACTTTATCATCTTCCACTTGTACTGTTTCTTCCAATTTTTCTTTGATCTCTGACTTCTCTTCTTTCACCACATTCTCTTTCCTTTCTAATTTTTCCTCATCTACTAATTTCTCATTTTCTTTAATTTTCTCTTCTTTCTGCAATTCATCTTTTTCTTCTGACTTACCTTCAAATACTTTATCATCTTTTATTTCTACAGAATCTTCCAACATTTCAATGTTTTCTAATTTATCTTTTCCTACAGGTTTCTCAATAGTTTCCTTACTCGTAATTACATCAGTTTCAACATCTTCCAAATCATCGTTACTCAGAGGTATTTCTTCATCCAAAAAGTTCCACCAATCTTCAGATGATACCAAGTGTATAGATTTTCGTTCCGTTACATTTTCTATTTCTTTCTGAGGTACATCCATTTTATTATCTTTACTGGAATGAGCTTTTTCTTCATATTTAACAGACACATTCATCTCTTTAGGATCATTTGAAATCTGTGTACTTTCAATCAATGATACCTTACCTTCATCTCCTTCTGTAATCGATTTTCCAAGGAAAATATTTTCTTCGTGTTTCAAAGTAATAACACCAGAAGTTTTTAAATCCAATTCAGATTTAAATTCATTCACATTTTCTTCCCAATCGTCATCGTCATCTATCATCATTGGTTCGTCTAAAATACTCATCCAAGAATCATCAGCCTTCAAATGAATTGTTTGAACTTCAGGTTTAGCTTGATCTATTTTATTTGTATTAGTATCAATATCTTTGTCATTTGTTTCAACAATATTTTCATCTGCATCTATTGTTTCGTTCAATTTTGACGAAATCGTTGTATCATCTTTCTCAATGATTTCAATTTCACTTGAAATTTCATTAACTGGAAGTATTGTATCTACAGAATCAATGGAAGACGAAGAAATAGATTTGTTCGTAATTGTTTGTTGAGATTGTAATATCCACTTTGATTCGAACTCGGATAAACTAATAACCGGATATTTAGGAACGTCTTCAAGTAATGCAATTATTTTAGATTCTTCGTTAACTGTTCTTTCTTTATTATTTATATTATCAACGTGTGATTTTTTCATAACAGATTCTTGAACAATTTTCACAATATTTTCTTCACTTTTGACAGGTGTAACGTCAATCGCAGATGGTTTTTCTAACACTTGCATTATTTTGTAATTACTGCAAAGTTCGTTTTCAGCTTTAACATAAGAATGATAATTCAACCAATAAGGTTTAATTAATTCTAATAAATGTTCCTTAGTTTCACGTTGATCTAAATTTAAATTTGTTTTAAATACGTGTTTAGAATTATCATCATCATCATCATCATCATTCTTTTCTTTGATTAACTTTTCCTTAGATTCACTTTCACCGATAATTATTTCATCTTCATTTAGATCGTCCTTATTAATTGTCATATCTTCGTTAGGTATTTTCATTTTGTCAAATTCGATCGAGTTACGTGAATCGTCAACGATAATACTGTTCAAAGATTCGTTAGAATGATCTTTGTTGGAATTCATATTAATTACTGTTTGCATAGAAATACTTTCATCGTCACCGAACGATGTCATTTGACTATCATTTAATGTTTTATCAACCGAATTATTATAAAATAATATTTCGTTAGGATACTTTTTCCTATCTTTAATACTACCGAACAAAGGTGGATCATCGGATTCGATAATTTCTGATAAAATGGGAACAATGGGAGATTGATCTTTACTTTCAAAAGAAGAAATTTCGCAAGATACATCATTAGTTTCAGTAACATTAATATAATTATTACCAGAAACCCTAGCGTATGTTGTTGTTAGGCTAGCTTCTACCGTCTCAGGTCGCAATGATACCACGTCTGAAATTTTCGTACCTATCGTTTCAACTAATGGAATATTTTGACAAATTTCAATCGTCTTAAAGAATTTAACGTCGGGTGGTTTCTCTATTTCCATCATTCCTGTATCAACGGTGGTAGTTACTGTTGTTAATGATTTTTTCCCTAACTGCAATGACGTATTACTACTCTCAACACTGGATTTTAAATTATCGTCAACACTAATTTTAGTTTCTTTTTCATTCGACTCTTCGACGATTACCTTTTCGCATATTTCGTTAACATTTACCAATTCTAAATCGCGATTATCAACATCGGATTTTAAATTATCGTCAACACTAATTTTAATTTCTTTTTCATTTGACTCGTCGATTACCTTTTCGCATATTTTGTTAACATTTACCAATTCTAAATAATGATTATTATTATTAGCAGCACTACATTCGACCTCCTCCTTTTTATGATCCCCTTCAACTACATCTTCAGTTTCTTTTACATCAGGGAATTCAGTATTAATATTATCGTCAATCATCGTTCTCGATACTTGAATTTCTTCAATGCTCAATTCATTCGGTCCAGTTTCATCTTGGCAAAGTGGTTCCATGTAAAACTTATCCTCATTCTCCTTAGTTTGATTTTTATTCTTCAAATCTAACTTTTCGTATAAACCAGACGATGATTCTTTCCGTTCAATTATTTCTTTTTTCGAAGATACAGCATCTTTCGTTTTAGATACTTTAGATATTTTTTTCGTTGATTTGGATTTTGGATCTTGTTTAATGCTAGATGGTTTTTTGGAGTTTAATTCTGAACTCATTCGTTCAGTTTCTTCAACGATTTCAAAAGCAGAAGTAGTAGCAACAGTCTCGTTTGGTGAAATTACAGATTTTGATACGGGTTGTTGTTGTTGTTCTTTTAATTCTACCTTGTCAGATGAAATTAATTTATTTGTTACAATTTTATTCTTCGATTTATCTTTTTGTTTAATTTTCGTTGAAATTGTCGACGAAGTTGAGGAAGTTTCTTTCGTACTCCCACTACCATCATCGTTCGATTTAAAATAATCTTCTAATTTGAAATCCTTCGTATTAGATTTTTTCGATGAGTTATCATCACTTTTAAATAAAATATTTTCCCAAACGTCATCTATGTAAGTAACATCTTTCATATTAAACTTTCTCATAGCTCGTAATTTTTCTGTGTAAGCTTCAATAGTGTTACTTATGCTGTCATTTATCTTCCAAGCATCTTCGACAACTTTGCTAATATTTTGATTATCCTTTTCCTTAGAAATATCAACGTTACGGAATTGAGATAATTGTTCGGATTTCGAATCGATCGTTTTTGTCAAATCCTCATCTTTGGATTGTTTAGAATTGTCTGATTGTTTGTTCTTCTTTTTATTAGATTTTGTATTATCTCCTTTGAATTTATTTTGTTCCATTGATTCAGGTTCAGTTTTCAATGTTATTTCTTTAGAAGTTGATTCGAGTTTCTTTATATTTCCACTTAAAATATCTTTCTTGTTTTTCGTATGTTCCTTGTATTTAGCTTTTTGTTTATCCATATCTTCTATCTCTTTCAAAGCTTTGTCAATTTCATCATCCATCGTCTTATCCAATTTCTTTTTCCTCTGCTTACGTTTTTTCTCTGATGTACCAGCTATAGTTGTTCCAACAGAGTCAGGTGTTTGTTCTTTAAGTTGATCCTCTTGTTTGAACTTTTGTGGTTCTTCTTTATCTTTGGATTTATCTTTACGTTGTTCTTGTTTATCTTTCGTTTGTTTAAGCTTTTGTTGATCCTGTTTTGGCTTTTGGAAATCTTGTTTATCCTTCTGTTGATCCTGTTTTTCCTTTTGCTGTGATTGATTATTTAATTTTTCTTTCGATTGGTCCTGCCTCTGTCTAGGATTATCAGACTTCTTCTGTTTCAGTTGTTGTTGTTGTTGTTGTTGTTGTTGTTTAGTTTCTAATTTATCTTCTTTCTTAGGAACAGTTTTTTGTGATGAAACTGTTGACACATTTTGAGATTTAGTAACTTCTTTAGAAGGCGTAACATCTTTCTCAAAAGTTTCTTTAGTTTTTTCCATAGAAATAGAGGTTCTTCTTTTATCTTGGTTATATTTGGATTTTTCATTAGACCTTGATTGTTGTTTCTTTTTGGTATCTTTTTTCTTCATGGTATCCCAATCATTACCTTTGGTTTGTTTAGATTGATTCTTATCAGCGTTATCTTCTTCCTGAGGATTAATCGTTGGTTGAATCATCTGAAGATCGTATTGAACCGATACGATTTTCGGCGATCCTGAACGGCCTCTGATTTGTTCAGTCATTGATTTATCTGAGCTTGTTGATTCTGTTCGAGAATTTAAACCTTGGGAAAGAATTTGAGCGTACGAGAATACTACTTGGTTTTTGTTTTCCACGTTACTCGACAGGTTCAAGTTCTTCTTTTCGATATTATTTAGATTTGGATTATCATCCATGGTCAGTGCATTTAAAGAAACATTTTGTTCGTTGTTAGGTTCACTTTGTTCGGTGATATTTGTTATCGGGTATGACGGTATTTCAAGATTGGAAACTTCAGTGATCGAAGATGATTGAGAGTTGATGATTTTGTCTTCTTTAATATTATCCGATTCACTCATAGAACACTCATGTTGTTGTTGTTGTTGTTGTTGTTGTTGTATGTGAGTCTCATGACACATACCAGTAGTCGGTAAATAATTATTTTGATTAACATAATGATTCGTTGAATACCCAGCCATCTGAGCACCATAATGTTGCGGTGCAATAGCATCGAGCGATTGCATTTGTTGATGAAGTTCAACAGGTGCATAAACGTAAGATCCAACAGGATAAGCACCAAGCTGGGAACCAATGAATCCCACTAATTCAGCCATAGGTTGTGGATGTATGTATTTGTAAGTTTCACTCGTAGAAGATTGATTGATATTGTCATAATGTTTATTATCTTCGAGTACGTTGCAATTGTCCAATGATTCACTACCTGACCAAGTATTACTATTACTTTCTTGTGTAAAATTTTTACAACTGTTATCCTTATCAATACTAGTTTCATGAGTTTCTTCGTAAGATGATTTACCCCCAATAGAAATGGAACTTTCCATCGGTTTAATCGATTCCGATTCGATGTTATGAATTTCTTCAGTATGTGTTTCAGATAATGTTTGATTCATTGCATTATTGTCGGTAAGATTAGTATGCATAGTATGTGTTTCTTTGACCGATTGATTCGTATCGTTATCCGTCAAATCAGATGACGATTTAAATGTTGCATGTGTACCACCACCACCACCACCACCACCACCACGAAGTATATCAGCGTAAGAAGTAGAACCGGGTACCCAAATAGGGCTAGTTGATCTACCACGTTTATCGTCACACGGAACCAACATATTTTTATCGGATATCGATAATTGTTTATCCACCACGCGTGATGATACAGGTGACCGTGTATTATCATATTTCTTAACGTTAGCTTGCATACTGGATCTAATAGATTTTCTAACAGGTGAACGTCCTCGACGTGATGATGCTTGTTGTGGTGGTACCGATTCGATTACAGTTATAACAGGAAGATTACTATTATTATTACTATTCATAGTGTTGTTATCGGTAACTTGTTCATCTTCTATCATTAATGATTCTTTCTGTTTAACAGAACGAATAGTTTTATCATTATCATCGATATTTTCATTCCTCTGCATTTGAATTTGTACGATTTTCGATTGAACTGTATCGTCATCGAGATTATTATCATCATCGTCATCGTTAGTTCCTTTATTCTCAGAATGTTGTTTCGTTATATTGTACGGTAATACCTGAATTGGTAGGGAACAGGAAGGAGGAGGTTCATCTCGTTGTTGATTTCTGTAAGGACTACAGCCTCTTGAACTTGGACTTGTACGACCAGCTGCTATATCGGCATAGGACGCCTGACCGGTGAATTTATACTCGTCGTTGGCTACATAGTACTGATCCACGGTTAGTATCTGATTCATCAGGATCCTGACACGTTGCTTCCAATCCTCCATCCTTTGTTGCAGGCTCTGGATTATCCACCGTGGGGGGTAACAGCCAAAGAACAACAATCGAATAATTTACGTCAATTTATTTTTTTTTATATTTGTTTTGTGTGTTTGTTTTTTTTTTTGCAGATATTTTTAATATTATTTTAAATTATTTTACGGGGTTTAAGGGTTCTTTAACGCGCAGAATGGGGGAGGGGAGATATTTTTGTTGATCGATATGACGAGTTTATGTATGTGTGTGTATATATTTATATTTATATATATATATATATATATAATAATAAAAATAAAAAAGAGAAAATTAAGTAGGTCATTGAAGAAACAGGCTTATTGGATTAGCAAGAAAGTAATTTCGGTAAAATAAAACTCAACATTTTTGCAATATCTGTTCACAGTTTACACGACGATTCGATTCAATTATGGCTTTTATTTGGTTCTGACAATACCACAAGCTTCGCGTATCTCTTTTCGAGCATTTATAAAATTATAAAAAATTACAATGTGTCGAGAATGTTTATTTTTTGCAATCGATGTTAAAATTGACCTGTAAACCGACTATTTTAAACAAAAATTACACGAAATTTGTTTTTATCGTAACGTAGTTGGTGCAAACCGAAAATTACTTTTTTGCCGATACACAATATTTTGTTAAAGTCATCTCATAATTAAAATTATACTTCATATTTTCTTTATACGAGATTACAATTAAATTATAATATTTCATGTGTATAATGAAGAAATGAAATTATGATGTATTTCATTATATATATATATATTTATTTATTTATAAGTAAATATTGCTCGATATATAAACTTAATTAAAAAATATCTCGGTGTAGAACTAAAAAGAAATTTGTTTAACTTTGTATTATTATTTTCGATCGAACGATTAACGGTGGGATAAAGAGAATGAAAAAAGAAAAACAAGAAAATAACGAATGATTATTAATACTTTTTCTATTGCACATAAACTTATTGAAATTGTTTAACCAATCTGGTTATATTTATTATTAATATCCTTATCCCGAAAAAAACTATTGAAACGTTTCAATCTTAGAACATTAGAAATACTTCATTCTTTATTTTTAAATTATAATTCACGAATAATAATCAGTCGCATAGATTTCGTCGACACGAAGAAAAAAAAGAAAACGATAAAAATAACAACAAAAACAAAAATAACAAAAAAAAAGATAAGATATTCTAAATTATCATCATCGAATGATTACTTTTATGATGATTTCTTTTGGATAAATTTGAACACGTTTAAACATTGTCGTATATTAAATAATTATGATTATTATTGATAAGAAATGATGATGATGACGACGACGACGACGAAGTGGACGACGACGACGACGAAGACGACGTTGACGTTGACGTTGACGACAAAGACAGGAACATATTTCTTTTTTATTTTTTTTCAACTAAATGATTTATTTATCGTTCTATCACGGGTCAAGAATTTCTGGATCTGGTGTACCCCTTTGAACGATCAGTTTTGTTCTTTCGGTAAACGATTGGATTTTACTTTGCAACGATTTGATTTTTTCTCGATATGTCTATTTGTTTGTTTATTTAAAATAAACACGCGTAACACGTCGAACGAGCGAGACAGAGACAGAGAAAGAGAAAGAGGAAAGTAGATTGGTTGTGGAAGAATGATAATGGAAGATTTAAGAAATGTGTTATCAGATTTTAAGGTACAGTTTGATTATTTGTGGATGTGAACAATCAAAAATTCCATGGGTCACCGATCGAGGAAAGCGGAACACGATTTGTGACGAAGAAAATGTTAAAGCAGAATTAAATAGCGTATGATCAGATAGGATAATGATTGATAAAGGATAGTAAATAGGCAAAAAAAGGGTTTTGGCAAACAAAATAATGTAAATAAAAAAACCCAGCTGGTATATAAAATAAACATATTTAACGAAACGTAAATGAAATCATTTCTAATAATTCATTATATATACAACCATTATGATTTGTCTCCATAATTTTCCTTTCTTTTTTTACGCATAATTTGGAGGGTCACTTGATTTTGTTTTTTTTCTTTTCCTTTTAATATATATTTTTTTTATTAGGTGTATCAAGCATAAAATGGAGCAAAAAGAATTGAAAATTTGTTCCATTTCATACTTGACAATCTAATATAATAATAATTATTATTATTGTTATTATTTTTAGTTTTAATATTTCTTTCAAAGGTATTTTCTTCCATTCGAAATACACGTTTGAAATTATTTTAACATTTAAAGTAATTCGCCCACGTAATTACACGTAAAGCCTATTTTTTGTTCTTCGCAATAGAAATAACGTTTAGCAATAGAATGTAGTTTTAGCACATAATTAACGTGAATGTGTGTGTATATAATATATATATATATGTGCTAAATGTATAACCCCGTTAACATACGAATACGGAAAAAAATATAATATTTCCGTATCGTAACTCGTGTATAATATTTTTCTACCTAGAGTGCTTTTAGCGGTGACAGTTATAAAAACACACGAACACGCGTGCAGTATTTGTGAACATAAAAAAACAATAATCGCTATTTCATTTTGCATAGCGATGTACACACACACGTGATAGAGAGAAGTAGTATATACAGTGAATTATTAAAACCAAAAATAACACAAAGCAAACAAAAATCAAGTAACTCCCTTTCTTTCTAATAATATTATCATATTTTCATATACATATATATATTTATTTATTAATTAATAAATAAATATATATGTATTCATGGAAGTAGGAAACTTAAATAACTAACATAAAATATTCGAAAGAAAATAATAAAATAATATTAATCAGTTAACTGTGTTTGAAGCTTATATGCGTCTTAGAGAAGTGCCAAAATAAATAATACAATTAATCAAAATAAGTATAATAAAATAAACAATTTTATAAAATAAATATATTATTTTTTTGATTCAATATTTTAAAACCGAGACTTAATCTGTGCTCGACGACTATACTCGTCATTGATCGATTCTCGTGACACGCGAAAGGTGCGAACCTTTTAAAACGGAAAGACACAGTTAACTGATTAATAAGAGTAATAATAATAATTAAAACCTTGAATAAGTTCTTCAGTTTTCTTAAAAAATCGTTTACGCCGGCTATAGCCGGCACTCGTAACNTAACAAAAGATTTTCGTTTCATTTAGGTTGGTGGGAAAAAATGAATAAACGAAAAAAGTGTGTCGAATCGTTGACTATTTCGATCAGAAAATCCAATATTTTTCTTTCCACCAACCCAATAATAATTATAATAATAAAAGATAGAAAGATAAGTTTATGGTTAACACGTTGAATGCCACGACAATTTTACAAAGAATCGTCCATGGCGCCACGATTTTGTCATTTGTTTAAATTAATTATTTTTTATATATTTTTATGAATTTGGGCGCGCCGGTAACCGGTTGGCCCCCCCCCCCATGGCATCGTCACTGCCAAGTTGAGTGCCCGGTCACAGGTGACCCCCGTAGCATTCAACGTGTTAAAAAAAAAAACAAAAAAATGATGGTCATCGTTTCTGACCTGTTGGTATTGATCGATCTGATCCAAACATAGTTCCAAGGACGCTGTTTCTTCGGTAACAGTTTTATAAAGGACGTCTAACTCCGAGAGTAATTCTTCGGCAATTTCTGATATCTTTTTGTCACCCCCGATACCAGATCTAAAATGTACCCTAAGCTTTTCAATAGATATCTTTATTTTAGTCTTTTGTATCGTAATATCGCTCAACATTTTTTCCCTCATGGCATGTTGATCGTGCAAAGGTTTTTTCTTATTCTGTTGGGACTCGAGTATTTGTCTGGCCTTTTCCATCCAACTTTTAACCTCCTTCATCTTTCTTTCGCATTGTTCCCACTCTTCGCTAGTTTCTTGCAGCAATGCGTTCTAAAATGTTTAAGCTCGTTTAAATAAAATCTTAAATAAAAGGAAGAGATCCTTTTTTATCCCGGTTGTTCACGGTTTTGTGAACAAGCTGGTTGATTTTTTACAAAATAAAATACTTCTTAGAGATTTCCTTAACAGGTCCTTACTTAATGTGCTAAATACGTATAAGTATTCTTAGAAAAAAATGAAACAAGATGACGTAAAAGGTAATAATAAAATAAAGAAACTAACTCTTTCCAATAGTTGTCCTTCAACGTGTATCTTAGCTTCCTCTGCTTCGGTAAATTTTTCCGGCAAATCACCAGTAGTTGTTACCTGACGAATGTTGTCTAATTCTTTAGCCATGTCGCTTAGATTTTTGTTAACCTGTTTACAGCTTTTAACAGCGGTCTGTAAAACGAGACGTCAGATGGATACCGTTCGATTATAATAACTAACAATAACAGTAAGAAGAATTCCTACCAACGAGTGAGTGTTAAGAAATAGAAAGAGGAAGAGAAAGAGAAAGAGAGAAAAAGGGAGAGAGAAAGTGAGTGAGTGAGTGAGTGAGTGAGTGAGAAAGATAAAAATATCTATTTCGGTCGAATCCGAACGTACCGAATATTCGTGTAGCCTTTGTCTGGCCTGAATGAGGGTACCAAGTTTGAGTGGTTCGGTTAGAAACAGTTTCTTTTCTTCGGTCCATGACCTGACAGCTTCGTAAAGTGTTAAAAACCTTTGCCACGCGTCTAAAGTGTCACCAACTAGTTGTCTCTTTTCATCCAACCATGTTCTAACTTGTCCCAATTGTTCGTTCAAATCGTTGATAGTTTTATCAATCAATTCCTTTTCGTTATCGTCTCTCGTATTCTCGATAATCGTACGACCATTTCTCGTTAATCGTTCGAGCTTATCCGTGACCTGGCCCAGCTCGTTTTGTATTTGCCTTAAACTTTCCCTAAGTGCGATAGGTTCAACGGACCTATCCTGTACTTTGATCTCAGCTTCCCTTACCCAACCCTGAACCTCGTCTACGTCGGTCAAATAATCCGACCTAGTGGTCCTGGCACGTTTAATCTCTCTCTGTTTCTCATCCATAGCTTGTGCACTTGCTTCAGCACAAAGCTCGAGAGCAGTTAAATGCTGGGATAAATCTGTTGGTACCAGTTCTTGGGTAACTTGGTACCGCGCCTTAGTGTTACCAGAAAATGTCTTAGCTGTATCGACCAAATTCTCCAAATGGGATTTCAATTTGTTAACCTCTGATTCGGATTCTTCCAAATCCGCACCGTATACGTACAAATTTGTAGCACTGTTACGAGCCTCGTTCAAATCTTTACGCAATCTTTCTATTTCACTTTCGAGATCTTTCAGTTCCTTCAACTCTTCCTCAGCTGTATTCGATTTCTCCCGTAATGAACCAACGAGTCTGGAACGAATATATTCAAAAATACCATATTCATTTCAGTCTCTTTCACGATTAATTTATGTGTCTTTCTTATTCCCATTATATTTATTTTTAAGAACCCACCCACTCCCTAAACCCTATTACTCCCAGTTTTAGATCGGTGTTGTACGAGATGAATAATATTTTATCGAAACACGTATGTTGGGTTGGCAGGAAAAGTAATGTCAAATTTTTGGTAACAATTCAATGAGAAAAGAGAAAAGAAAAGAAAAGTTCCTGGAACGATTTTGTGGTAGTGGTAGTAATATGTGATAGTAGTGGTGGCCTTAGGACGTCAAGTTAGCCGGAACGAGGGACAACAAATTTAGAATCGGAAATGCGTATCGTTACTTCGTCTTAGGCTGGCTTGATTCCCAGAGCCAGAGACGGGTGCCGAGAGCTGAGGCAGCTTTTGGCTAAAAGTAGATGTACGAACTATGTATGTTAAACCCAACGAGAAAGATAGATAGATATATATATATATAAAGAGAGAAAGAGAAGTAAGATAAAAGAGAGTTTTTTTTCAGACCGAGATATTTAAATGTTTCATGTTCATTTCCGTGATGATTATGAATACATTATAAACCTTTATAAACCCAATTTTTTGGCACAATTAAAATATAATAAATAAATTAATATATTTATTTATTTATTTATTTATTTAACTCGTTCCCCAATAAAGTTTCTTTCCTAATTTTTGATATTTTAATATTATATTTTGTTTTCTAATTAAATAGACAGTATTGAGAAAACTGGTAATAATATTGTTTAATGCACAAATAATAAATATTAAATACAAGAAATATATTTTCTTGTAATAATCATATCGAGAATTAAAAACTTATAGGACGATTGTAATATTTCCATCTCCTAAATAATTCATAATCAATCTCATAAATAATCGTAATTTTGTATATTTTGTATCTTTTGAAAACGACTGACCGATGGTGTATTTTTCTTGTTGTTATTGAAATTTCTGAAAGATTATATCATTTCCTTCGTACCGGTCGTGAAAGTCTATTTTTTGAAAGATGTCAGAAATGTGCCGTAATGGTTATGCGTGTGTGCGTGCTATGACGAAGCGTAATGATGTATAAATAGATTAGACCGGCTAAAGAAGTTTCACAAAATGACACGGCAATGCCAGAAGAAACGCGAAAAGTTAACATTCATGGTAATTTTTATAACTTTTCGTACATTGTCGAATATTTTTCATATTTATTGTTTATCTATCTCCTCTCAACTATAAACCCACCCCTACCCTCTTGTTCCATATGAATTATGTTATTCTTTAAACATTTCATACACGACGAAATAATTTCCCATATACTCGCTGAAAACAATATTTTCTTCTTCTTCTTTATTTAATTTTTATTTTTAAATTATTATGAAATTATGAATCATAAAGTAAACTAAAAAAGAAAAGAACGTTCTCTCTATCTTTAATAAATTATTCATTTAAATTTACGATTCATAAATATGTCATGCGTTTGATATTATTTCGTCGATGATTTCATTTCGTAAATATTCTTTTCATTTTAATTTTTCTTCTTGAATTTTTCTAAGAACCCGATGATGTTATCAATTCAACGAGTTGCATCATTTTAATATTTATATATCGAATTATTTTACAATTCCTTTAATATTATTTTTTCAAATTTGATTAATGTTTTTTTTTTTAAAGAAGAAACAACCCAAACCATCATCCCCCTCCACGTGGCGTTGAAGAAGGATCATATTTCAATTGAGGAATTCATTTTTATGATTCAATCGAACTAACACGAATTGTTTATTCTTCAACGTTAATATAATTATTATTATATTCGTGTTTAATGTTTAACAATGTTTATTTGGGAAAGAAAAATTGTTGAATAAATAATATATTCGATAAAAACGAACGTGTCTGAATGTGCCAAGATTGTTTCATGACGTAAAAATTATACCGCACTCTTTTATCACTCGTGTGGCTACACTATTTCGATTCGATACAAAAAAAAAAAAGAAAAATCACGTTAAAGTTCGTATAAAACAAAAAAATATCCAATTATAAATAAAAAATATATTAATTATGCATCGTCCCATAAGTTTCTTCACTTTTCTACATATTTTAGATTATTTTATATTACTCGTATAAATATATTAAATATTAATTTAATCAATAAACATACAAAATCTAATCTGTGTCTCCTAGTAACTTTTTCTTAATACTGCATATACCAAATATTAAACATTAATAATATTATTTAGATTATTTATATATTATATCATATTATGATATAGAATTTGGTTGGTAGACAAAATGTGTCGTATTTTTGGGTAACAATTAAATAGATAACTTCGACATTATTTTTCCACCGACTTAATATACATATCATGATATAATAATAATGTCAGAGTTGTTGGAAAAAAGAAAAAATAAATGTCTGATTGTTCCATTGAATTGTGGCTTAAAATCCGACATTATTTTTCAACCAATCTATCATATACATATAATATATATATGTATATTAAAAATTTGTTGGAACGGTTTATTATAATATTAAATGATTTATTTCAATAATAATCTTTAATCATTCATATCTACAAATCCGTACCTCTTTCCCACGAAATATATAATCACAATTATAAAAATATGAACCACTAGGCATTTCACCCCCACCCCAGGCTTCTTATCCTTTCTTTTTCCTTTTCCCTACTCTTTTTCTAATAGATGTATGTATATATATATATATATGTGTGTATATATATATATATATATTAATTCTTGGAGAATACTATGGCGCGGCACAATCAAGTCAAACAGCAGCGGTCGCGGTTCGAAACGTTATTAAGGGGGTATGGGATGGTTTTTACTTGAGTCGAATTTTCCCCGCCTCTGCCTTTGACGAAGTAACTTGCTACGCATGCGATCTGACTTTAAAGGCCAACTTGGCTAGCCAAGAATGAAAACTGAACACGACCACGATCTTTTTATATATATGTGTGTATATGTGTGTGTTTGTGTCCTAAGAATAATACGAACTGAGCAAGAATAAAAAAAAAAAAAGGAGTATTGAAAAAGATTTTTGATTAATTCGTAATTGAATTAATTATACTGGGCAATGACGATTAGATATATAAATTAGGTGTAGAACAATTAATTCGGTGCCATATGCAATTAAATTGCATCAAAATTCCTGTCTTATATTTTTTCTTTCCTCGTCAAGAAATTCGACAATTTGAAGGTAATTGAGTATATCTTTTATAAATAAATAAATATATAAATAAATATAATTAAATTTGTTTAATATATTAATAATAATATAATTATTACTTTTATATTTATTTTATAATGATTGCACTACCCTCTCACTGGAGACTCGATCCCAAAATTTTTTTAAACGACAACAAATTTCCATACGAGTTGTTCTATACCCTGAGCTATTAATTAATTTAATATATAATAATAATAATAATATATATGGCACTGTATTAATTGTAACACTTTGATATATACTTCATTGTTACTATAATAAGATTAAAACAATATAAAATGATTCATATACCGTATAAGATTATACGATAATGTGTACCACGAATTAACGAATATGTTCTTCATTTTGTATCAACAATAATAATTAATAATAATTGTCCTACATTTTAATATACATTTTTTATAGTTAAAATTTGAAGATCATAGTGCAATAATGTGTCTTTAAGTTTCTTTTCGTTATTGAAGATATTATATGCACGCAGATGTACTTTGAGTTTTAATTTATCTGCAATAAATGTTTGTATACAACAACGGCCAATGAACTTGTTATCTTTTCATTAAGTTTCGTATGATTATTTTTATCGTACTTAGTTCGAGTGTATAATCAAATGTATGTTTCATTCAAAAAATTATATACTTTCGTTATTTTTATAGATTATTATAGAAAATAACGATAATCTTCCTCGTAATTTGCGAAAGTAACGAATATTAATTATTTGCTATAATCGCGCAACATCGATCGTTAACCCGCTTTACTATTTTTTTTTTATAATAAATAAAGTAAATCTTTAAAATATTCTTTCTGAAATAAAATAAAGTAATATGTACATCATAAAAAAAAAAAGCATAAGCCAAATACACAATCTCATCATGCACATGCCAAACTGCTCCTGGACATTATAATTCGCGTTAAATAATCTTCGAATTATGAATAAATTGTTAATAATAATAATAATAATAAAGTAATATTTTATTCTTGGACGGAAATAATTATTGACATAATGTACCGTTTAAAGATTTTTCAACTATTTAACTCGTTTAAACGATTATTGCAAATTGTGCAATTCTAACGCGTACAACTAAAATTGGCAAATGATTTGACTTATTTTCAAATTACGTTGCCAAAATTAAACACGTATATATTTAAGATAGAAACAAGAAATCACGAGACGTTTAAAATTATAATAAATATTAATATCATTATAGAAGGTTTCAAGTTTTGAGTAAGAATCTATTTAGATAAAGATAATAATATTTTGATAAATATTATCTATGGTTTTTAAGTAAACATTATTAAGAAAGAATAATTGATAAAAGAGTATAATAATATCATGTAAAATAATAAATTATAAAATTGCATGTGCATGTGTGTAACTGATTCAATGATTTTTAATAAAAACGTGTCCATGTATGGAGCATTAAAAAAAAAAAAGAAGATAAGAAACAAAACAAGATAAAATAAAAAAAGACCAAAATTGTCATCAATGACTCACGATTCGGCGGACTTTTGAAGATTTTTGATGCGTTTTTCTAGTGCACATGCCGGTGCTTGGGTGAAAGCAGCAAGGTACACTAGCACTGGTCCAGCTAATGTTAATATTTCTTTGGTTGCCGGTATAAGTTTTTCAGCGTCCTTGATTGATTCCTTGATTGAACAGAAATATTATATTAAATTAATAAAATAATCTTTAATCCAAATGTTTTGGTAAAAGAAAAATATTAACGAAAGATCAATGAATTGTCAAAAATAATTTTTAAACCCAAATGTTTTGTAGAAGGAAAAATATTACCAAAATTTCAATGAATTGTTTAAAATACTTGACATATTATTAAAAATAATATTAAATACTTACATCTAAAGCTTTACTGGTGTCCAGTAAATGTTGTTTAGATCTGACAACTGGATCGATGAGTTTACTTTTTTCTTCAATAGCATTTAATCGAGTTTCCACGTTAGAGTAACGTGTCTCCAATTCTTCCCAATGTCTTGAAAGTGCTTCTAAAGCATCCCTACGATCTTCTAAACCGGAAACAAGTTCTTTCCACTCTGCAGTTATTTCTGACAACTGTTCTTCTATCTTCTTCTTGTTACGAGGATTGGCCAGATGTAAAACTTCACGACCACGTTCGTTCAACAAATCTAATTCGTATTGTTGATTCTGTCAGAGAACAAACCAACAAAAAAAAACGAAAAAACAGATGAAAAATCTAAGATAGAAAATATTAAGAAACGGTATCGGTCACGTTGTTGTTGCTTTGGTTAGTCAAGAATCACGACTAAGTAAATGACGGTTGAATAATAATAATAACTCTTATGATTCTACCGGTTAGCCTTGTAGATGACATCATTCGGAAACTTGACATCATCGGTTAAAATTTCTTTAACGAAATGTCATTGCACCATTTTGTTTACCAACGATATATAACCCGAAACATTTAAATAGTATTCCTTTATAAAGATCCTCGAAATGTTATTTTTATATATGCCATCATCCATTGAATAATATAATACCTTTCATCGAGATAAATTATTCAGTATTGATTCCTTTTTAAGGTATAATCAATGCTTTGACATTGACCGAGATTTTACATATACGTTTACACATGTATATATCATCTATTCTAAGTATTCGTAATACATTCTCCTCTATTTTTATTTTTAATTAAAATAACTTTATACCCTATACGATTTTCTAAGAATTGCAATTACGAATGTACGAATAAATACGAATAAAGAATAAAAAGTTACGTCACGTTTACAGTGTCTGGAATATAAACAAAAATTTAACAGAGAGAGAGAGATAATATATATTTTTTTCTTTTACCTGAATGTCATTTAATGCGTGCGTAATCTTTTGAATATTAAACTGCAATCCGGCTAAAGTTGTAACAGGTTCGTCTGTAAATCTTGTCCTAGCTATGACAGCACGTACACGTTCCAAGGTTTGGCTGTAATCTCTCCAAGTTTCTGCACCTTGTTCCATACGTGCTCGTTGAGATCTAGCAGTGTTTAATGTGTTTTTTAACAATTGAGTATGGTGTTGTTGTTCCGTACTTAATTCTTCTTGTTCAGAACTATTCAAGGAAGGCCATATTTTGTCTGCAGCTTGTTGGATTTGCTGGGATACCAATTCGCGAATCGATGATTCGGTACTGAAGTATATCTAAAGGAAAATTAAATATTGTTTTATAATTATTTATTATTTTATATATTAATTTTTATTATTGCATTATTGTATATTATTTTAATAAATGAAATTTAATAATATTCGAATTATACGAGATCTCAAATATCTCACCTTGTGTTCTTCCAAATCGCTGAGAATATTTTCGAAATCGAGTCCATCTTTATCGCTGTCAAGTCGAATTTCAGCTTCTTTGACCCAATTACGTAATTTGTCAGCCAATTGGGCATAATTCAATCTCATTTGTAAATTATTTTCGATATAGTTTCCACGTTCCTCCATTTCTCTGGGCAACGATGTTAGCAATGACATAGCTTCGCTTAGCATTTCTTTCAATGATCCTGGCATACCTTCCTCGTGTCTAACAGAATCTTTAACAGCACGAATTTTATCCAAATACTCGTTAATACTGTCGCAAAGTATTTTATGTTTATTTATTTCCTCTTCGACACTTTGTGGATCTCTTTCTAAAAGGGGTCTAGATTTAACTTCTTTTTCTTTGCTCTCTATCCAATCTAATATATCAGCCAATTCTTCAGCTAATCTTCTATGTTCAGCTGCAGCTAACTCGTGTTTTTCTCTCTGAGTTTCTACAGCTCTTCTGAGACCTTGCAATTGTTGTTTAAGGGTTTGCAATTGTTCTGTTATAATATTTCTATCAACGGCTGAACCTTCTGCAGCTATTTGTTGTCCTTTGTCGGTAGCACTTGCCAATGTAGCTTCACATTCTTGGATTTTTAATATTGCATCGTCATACCTATATTATTAAAAAAGAAAAAAATACAAATATCATTTAATCATGTGTATAAAATAAATAAGAAAACTAATACTGTATTTTTTGTTTTAATAATAAATTTTAAATGAAATTATTACTAAATTAAATTATTATTAATCACCTTTTAATTTTGTCTTCAGTTGTTTGACCAGATTTTTCAATATCGCGAATAATTTCAGTATATTTAGCAATAAACGTAGTTATTTCACCAACCAATCCTATAAATTGTTGTCGAAGAAGTAAAAGTTGTCTTAGTTTAGCAATTTGTGCTTCTAATGCTCTTATCAGATCATCTTGTTGCGCTAGAATACTTTGTAGATCACCGACATTAGCCGATTGCAAGCCAGACAATTTAGATTTGTTGTTCTTAAGATCATCTAATATTCTTTCATAAGCTGCTAACATTCCTTCGACGTCTTCAATACGTGCCCCGATTGGTTTATTCAAATCTTGAAGTTCTTTTTGTATGTCAGTCATAAATTGTACAGCTTCAGCAACCCTTGCTGCTGCTTCTTCGGCTTCGTCTATTTTTTTCTGCAAATTATTGGCACGTTCGTTAATTACATTAGCCACTCTATCGTGCGCCTCTTTCATGCATTTTAATTGTTCGCTCAGTTCTTGTTTATCGGCGTCACTGATTGTTGGTAAAATAGATTTTCCCTGTTGTGTTATCTTTTCTATATTATCCGCATATTCTTTGGCTTCTTTCTTTAAACGATCGTACTGAAAAAAATAAATCCAGAAACGTTATAAAATAAATAAATAAATAAATTGTTTGTGTGTATCTTTTATTCTAAAAAACAAATGATAAATTAATTATCGACATGTGTAGAAACGACAGTACTTTTCGGATAATCCTAATGAATAAAAACCTACAAAAAAATTGATAAGAAATACCTTGGCGAGTTGTTCACGAAGAACATCAACGCTAGATGTTCGCAATTCCAACGAAGTAGCAACTTCTGCCTCATTGATCCATCGTTGACATTTGTCCAATTCACTTTCGAAGGATTTACGTCCTTGAAGTAGATCGTTTAAGGATGCTTGCTTTTCCTTAGCCTCTCTTTTAAGTTCCTCATAATCTTTGTTCAAATCGTCCAACAAACCCTGCAACTTGTCGCGATCTTCCGCGTTACATTCTTTCAACATATTGTGTCCCTGTTTGATAATATCATTCAAATTCCCTTCATTGAATGATTCTATTTCAGATTCCAAACTACTGTGCTGTGCAATTTCTTGTTCAACTTTCGATGCTTTAAGTGGAAGGTAACCACTGAGTTTCTTCAATTCGTTGCTCTTGTTCTTTATCCATGCACGAGCTCGAGCAAGGTCTGTTTCAAATTTACGACATGCATCTACGGTTGCACTTGCTATGGAAATTTCTTCTTGCAAAATAGTACGCAATTCTATGTGTTCACCGCGCAAAGCTTTAGTATTATCTTCCAATTGCTGTTGTTCGCTGGTTTCCAATTCATTTTGCATATTTCCTACACGTTTCTCAAGTGTATCTACTATCATTTGTTTGCTTTCGGCTTCTTTTAGTATACTCTGGAAAATATATGTTTAATATTGTATATGATTATTATTAATTTAATTTAAAAAAACCTAATTATAATATTGTATTAAATATTATATATATGTATTTATTTATAATTATTATTTATTACCTTAAGAACTAACAATCTTTCTTCAGCTTGTTTACTTTCGTATCCCAATGGTTCGGTCAATCTAGCATGTTCTTTCTTCTGTTCAATCCAATTCCGATTTTCTTCGATTTCTTGACGAGTAGCTTCGATACCTTGAGCTGTCATATCCAAAACTTGAGCCTTTCTTTGTAGTTTTTTACTAATATCAGTGTATCGTCTTTCAACAAACTTGATTTGTTCCTCAATTTGTTGGGAGTCTAAATTACTGACAGAATCCATCACCTGATCGCCCAATTTTTTAACATCGTCCATTTTATCCCCACTTTGAGATTCGAATTCATTGATTATTTCTTTGATATTTGAAATCTTTTGACCGATCGTCAGACCACTACCCTTTTCAATACCATCGGCTTTTTTTAATAAAGTATCAAACCAATTTTGAATATCTTGTACTTGATTTCTATATTTTTGTATCAAATCTTGGGACGCTTGTTTACCAACAATTGCATCTGTTAATTCAGCTTCCAATTTATTAAGCCCATCTTCAACTTCTTGTATTTCCGGATGGGATGCTAGTTCCGTTAAAGCACGAGTACGACGTTCGTTAACATTTAATAAAAGTTCATTCATCGTTTGCAATTCGGCTTGTGCTGCTTCAGCTCGTAATTTCGCTGGCCTTGATTTCCATTCGGCGCAAAGTCCACGTTGTTGATTAATCCACATGCACAATGCATTTTTCTGTCTAGTCTGTTCCTCCAAATCAGCAACGACTTTGGTAACGTTTGTTAAATGGGTTTGCATTTGGTCTATGAGATCTTCCAATTTAGTACGAATTTCAACTTCTCTTGGTGCAATTTGAACTGGCGGTGCATCTAAAGGACTACCAGGTCTGGAAATGCAAGCTGCTGCCGCTTCGCAAGCTTCGACTGCCAACGCCAAACGTGTTTTTTCAGATTGCAATTTGTTATGTAACGTTCGTGCATTTTCCAAACTTTCTTCAGCTTCTGCGAGAACGTCCAAAGGAGCTTCTAACTCGCGTGCTATTTCAAGTTGATACGAATCTAAATTTTTAGAAATACTTTCCAAAGTATTTTCGTATTCTTGAAATTTCGTTAATGAATCCGCCAATCTGCCTTTTATTTGTAACGCAGTATTTAACAATGAATTGTAACTATCTTGAACGTTTTGCAATTGCGTTTCAATGGTTGTCTTGATTTCTTTATTAACTGCAACGTATTGATTTATCTGTCCTTGACCCTTATCTTTCAAATCATCGAGTACAGTTTGATATTTTTGGATTTCCGTTAATAAAGATTCGTGTTGTTTCATCTGAGCCATTGTTTGTTCTTTACTGGTTATGTAAAGTGAATTATGAGCCATCAATTGGAAAGATATTTGTAATAACCATTTTTCTGTATCCTGTAATGCAGCATGATACGCATTATATTCTTTCATTTCATCCTCAATTAATTTCTTTCTTTCATTGACACGATTACCTAAAACTTGCCACTTATTTAACAATTCTTTCGATCGTTCCAACGTAACATTATTCTTTGCCCAATTAGACAATTCACCAGCTTCTTCCATTATATTATCTAAATCGGTTTTTTTACTGTAAACAGTTTCTTGTATGTGTTTATACCGTTCAAGTAATGTTTTCATTTCACCAAATTCACCTTTAGTATTTGGCAAATCAACCGTGTTGTCGTAAGAATCGTCCAACCATTTCTTGAATTTGTTAAACGATTCTGTATGATCCTCCCATCTGCTAAGAATCGATTTCACACGAGCTTGACTGGTATTCAAATCCATAGTCAATTGTTCCCAATTTGATCGTAGATCAGCCATATCCGTTCTTAATTGATCTTGTTGTTCTGGTAACGCCGTGTTAATTGCCTTAACAAAAGCATTTTGCAAAGTCGACAATAATTGTTGACCTTCGGTTATTTGCGATGATGCAATTTTAAGAATCGTTAATTTGTTTTTGGCCCATGCTTCGTCACCGGTACCAACGCAATCTTGAACAGATTTTTGTACGGAACACAACCAATCTTCCATTTCCTTTTTAGCTTTCAAAAATTCAGTATGATCCGATAGATTCTTTTCTACTTTGGAAACCAAACTCTGTGCATCTGTCAGCAAGGATGTATAAGCTGATTGCAATTGTACAGTTTTGTCACGAGCTAAACTCCAAGCACTCATTTCCAACAAAGCTTCGCATTTGTCGTTTAAATCTTCGAGAACTGGTTTTTGTTCGACAGCTTCTTCGACCAATTGTTTGCACCGTGTTAAATCAGGTTGGGTTTTATTTTCTTTAGATTGTTCGTCGATAACTTTCTGTTGGAAATAATCTATCCATGCTTTCATGTTATCCACGGCAGCTGTGAATTGAGACCACGTTGATATGCAATTGTTAAGAGTCTCGTATGAATCGTGACACTGTGATTGCAATAAGGACCAATCGTTTTGCAATTGTTTGACGTCTTGCTTGATAGAATCTTGACCTTCTGTACCAGTAGTTGAAATTACAGCATCCCTTAGTTCGATTACTTTGGAGATTAATTTGTCACCCTTCGGTAAAGATGATATTATTTGACTGACTTTATTTTCACGTTCCAATACTTGTGCTTTATCCCCATGAGTATCACTGTGTTGTTGTAATTCGAGTTTTGTTTGACGTACCCAATCGGCAGCTTCGTTGTATGCTTGTTGAAACTTTTCATGATCCTTTATTTGATTTTCCAATTTACCTATTTTATCGGCAATAGATTGTTTGACCGATTCGTATTTTGTTATCGTTGCCTCGTACGGACTTTTTTGTATGGTAGAATCTTCAGCTAAACGTGTTTTAAGTCGATTCAAAGAATCACCGTGACCTATTATGTCTCTTAATACCGTTTTGAATTTTTCTAAAAGTGCACGCTTCTCGCTCAAATCATTTCTATAAATTTCTTCTGCTTGTACCTTTCCTTCAACCTCTTCAATCCAATCGGTTATCATTCTATGAATTTTATTCAATTCTTCGAGTACACCGGCCCTTACAGAAAGTTTTTGTCTCGCAATTTCAACGTCGGCCAACAATTTGTCGAATTCAGCTTTAAGGTTTTCCGTATCTTCTTGTATTTTAACAGCACCGTTTTGTTCAGTGTTCATTATAACTTTTTCTTTTAATTCTAATGCATAACGTAATTTATTTTGACCCTGTTCCAAGGTTTGCCTTATGGTCTTACAACTGTGCAACTTGTTATTAACTTCTTGCAATGTACTAGGAATTTCCATACATTCGCCTAATTTGTTACGAGTACGTTCAATCCAATCTTCGCATTCTTGATGCAACGTATTGTGTTGTTGATGTTCCTGATAATGCAATTCCAATCGTCTCATAATTTCTTTAGCCAATGACAAAAGTGCATTGTATTTTGTGGTCAATTGGGTAACAGCATTTGATATTCGCGTATCTGCGCATGTTTCTACCAACATTTGAGCTTTCATGTTCAAACGATCCAATTCCTTTTGCCAATCGAACAACGTTTGCAAGTGTACTTGAAATTGTTCGAGAACATTTTTCTTTTCTTCGAGACTGTCCTGCAATTTATTGAAAGATTGTACGAGTTGTTCGGTTTGAGTTAACCATTCGGCAGCTTCAGAAAATTGTTCCTCGTATTGAGTCCATTTAACAATGGCTTCTTCTAGTAACGATTTTGTGGTACCTAATGAGTCAACGTAATTGTCGTATTCGTCTTGTAACAAAGCTACTTCTTCCTCGATTATTTCTTTATCCTCGTTGTCGGTAATTTGACAAGCAGCATTACCACGTTCCAAAGCTTTCTCAAGTTTCTTCTGTCCTTCTGAAAGTTCACACTGCAATACTTTTAATTGAGTAATCTTACTAGCAATCGATTCCTTGTCACCAGTTGGTTCAGAACATTTGCCTAATCTTTCTTTAGCGACACGTATCCATAATAAAAATTCATTACCACTGTCAACAAATGCCTGATGTTGTTCAACAGTTTCTTTTTGTTTTGCATAAAGTTCTTGTGCATGTTTACTCAATGTTTTATATTTAATAGATATCTCGGTAGCTGGTGTAGCTTGTCGAAGATCTTCTGCTTTAGTTGCAACAGATTGTATCATCGGTTCGAATGCAACAATATCTTGTACGATACTATTAGTCTGTCTTAAATTAGCTTTCCTCTCGCCAATTGCCAATGAACTCAAACCTGCGGTACCCTTTTTAGCTTTTGAAACTTTTTGTTCCCAAACTTGTTGCAATTTCACTTCCCGATCATTGATCCATTGTTGCAATTGCGAATAAGACGAACTGTAATCTGCCCACTGTAAAAGACTCGTTTCCAAATGTACCTTTGTCGTAGATATTTTCTTAACCAAACGTTCCCAATCGCTTTGAATATCTTTCAATTGGGAACCAATTTCTTCTCTACCATCTGATCTAGTATTTCTCATAACCTTTTCACCGCAATTTATCGTCAAGTGAACTAAATTCTGTCCCTCCTCGCGTTTCCTCAACAATTCTTGTATCTTGTCTAATCTGTTTTGCAATTCGTTACGACTACTGGTAGATGCTGCTTCTGTTCCTTGTCTTATTATTTGTTTAGCATTTTCTATCCAATTACGTGCCTTTTTAAGATATGATTCGTACTCCTCGTGTTGGGCTAAATTAATCTCGACTTTATTTAAGACATCTTTAGCAAGATTTACTTGAACTTGATATCGAGAATTTAAATGACGAAGTTGATTGTTAACGTAAGTGTCCAAATGTGAAGATAACAAACCAGATGCTGTTTTATTAAATTTGTCGATTTGTTCTTGACCCTTAGTCAAATTGTTTAATATTTCTTTGACTTCTTGTACTTGTTTTTGTTTTTCTTTAACGTTAGGTAACAATGCATTCTTTTGTGCTTTAATAAGAATATCAAATTGTTGCAACCAATCGCTGAGTCGTTCATATTCGTCCTTGTAATCCCTCCATTGGCTGATAGTAGATTCCAATTGATCCTTTTGCTGTTTTATTTCTGCACAGACAATAAAAATAAGTATTATTATTATTATAATATATTAAACAAATTAATATATGTTTTGTAAGATAAAAAAACAACAAATGTTACCTTTAAACAATCCTTCGAAGCTTTCGGTGAGAGCACGAATCTCGTTTTTGATAACTTCTTGTCCTTGAACATTGGTACTAACGCAAACAACTTTTCCAGTATGTTGCAAATGTTCTACCAAAAGTTCACCTTGCGCTTTTTTATTTAAAAGACTTTCCAATGGTGCAACAGCATTTTCAATGGCTAATTTATCGCTCAAAGATCTTTGTTTCATAGCTGGTATCTTTTCCCGTGCACGATTGAGCCAACTGATTAAATTGTCGTGAGCTTCTTTATAAAGACGATGATCCTTGTACTGTTCTTCGCGTTCAGTCAATAAAGATTTAATATTTTCGAATAACATGTCAAATCTGCCTAATATGTCTTGGGCATGAGAAGCAGCTAAACCTTGTTGTCCACTTGCTATCATTTCGGCTACCTTAGCTTTTAAACTTTCAACTTCTATGTTCTCGCATCTAATTTTTTCTTCCAAAGCTTTAATACGTTCCAATTGGCTCCTTTTTTCCGTCATAGTTGCTTGGAATTGTGACAATTCATCCAACGACGTTTGCATGTATTCGTTGGTTTTGTTAATAGATTGAATTTGTTCGAGTAAACCGGCCCATTTATTAATAGAGTCGTCCAAATTGGTCTTAGTTTCAAGCATTTTCGATGCTACAGCACTCCATTGTTCCTGAAGGTTAGCCAATGCTTCGTTTATCGCTTGGTGTCCACTCGGTGCAGTATTTGCCAAAACAGCTTGGGCTAATTCAACGATACTTTGAACTTTGGCAAAACCATCTTCCTTATACAATAATATATCTTGCATAGTTTCCATCTTATTTTCCAAATCTTTTTGGGAAGACGCACTCAAGTCCGAACAGTATGCCAATTTGTTTTTAATGTCATTCAACCATCTGCTACATTCTGACAATTGATTATCAAATTCTTGATGTACGGCAACAAATTGATGCCAACGATTGTTCAAGTCTTTAACTTTACTCGATATTTGTTGATACTTAATACTCAATTCCGATATATGCGATGTTCGGGAGGATACATTTTTATGCAATTGCTGTGCTCTTTCAGTAACAGCATCAATTTCAAGTTCCTTAGCACGTACTTCACCTTGAAGGGATCGTAATTTTTCCAATTGTTCTTTCTTCTCGGCAAACGTTGATTTCAAATCAACTGCGTGCAATTTGGTATCTGTATCCTTGATCCAAACCAAACACCTTTCTTTGAAGTTTTCAAATTCGTTCCATTGTTGCAATTTATTTTCTAACGCTTCAATGGTAGATTTAACAGCAGATATCAAACCTTCCCATTCCTGTTGAGACGAATCTATTTGCGAACGTATGTTTATTTGACCAGTCTCTAATGTACCAGGTATCACTTTTTCCCCAAGAGTACGAATTTGTTGTACCCTTGGTTGTTCTTCAGGTAAGGTATGCAAAAGATTTTGCAAACGATCCAAATTCGTATGCAAGGATACTCGTTCTAATTCAGTATCACCCCAAAGATTAACGGCATTGTGTGTTGCATCTAACCACTCGTGCGTATCTAATACAGCTTTACTATACTGTTGATGATCACTGACAATTCCTTCGTATCTTTCAACAAATGTTGTAGCACGTTTAAGCACCTCAGCGTGTCTACGTTTTAAATTGTTTATTATCGAATCTATTTTGTCCGTACGTTCTGGAAGATTGTCAGCTTTATCCGAAAGGTCTAATAAATCCTGTTGATGTACTTGCACATCGTGCAAGAATGTACGATAAATCTGCAATTGTCCACGTTTTTCATCCAAAGTTGTTTTCAATTCGATATCTTCCTTCAATTGGGATTCAGAATCTTTCAACCATTTTTCAAATGCTTCGCTAGATTCATCGAAACCTGACCATTTAACGATCCTAGCTTGTAAATTGCGTTCCGTTGATGCAATATCGTCGTACAATCCTTCCAAAACTTGTTGTAAGTCTGATAACTGTTGACGAATGATTTCTCTTCCTTCTACACCAGTTGTAGGATACAAACGTTCGCCAGTTTCAATTGTACTGTTCAATAATGACATAGCCGACGATTGTCTTCCCAAAAGTTCTTTCAAAGTATCAACTTTTGCTATTAATTCTTTATGAGTGCCGCACAAATTTTCAGCAACTGATTGATAACGTCCCCTTGCTGTTGCTAACCACTCGGAACATTGTTTGTAACGTTCCAAATATGCACCATGATCTGCGGTAGCTTGTTCACATTTTTTCACGAGTTCCTTAATTCAAAACACGAGGAAAGTGTTATTATTTATTTTGATTTATAATTGCATTTGTACGGTTAAACAAAAACTGTATTTAAAATAAAATTATTCTGATACCTTAGCAGTACTTTGTATTGATTGAAATCTAGAAGTGATTTGTTGTACGCTGGATGAAAATCTAGTCTCACCACTGATCTGAATCAAATCCGAGGAATCGTATCTCATTTTATCGAAGTCTGCTTCATTTTGTCTGAGATTTGCGATTAACGACTGCAGCAAAAACAAATATGATATAATTGAATTAATTATTTTTCTTTAACATTATGTATTATAGATTGTAATTAACATAATCTGTTGCATGTTAAATATATTTACAAAAGTATAATAATATATATATATACATATATTTATATTAATATTGATCGAATTGTATGTGTTATTCAAATGGTTAGTTATAATTTTGTATTATACCAAAACGTAGCATTAATTCGTATTTAGCAATAAATTCATGAATATACATATTAAATATAGAAATACACATATGTTTTATATACACCGATAAAGTACGCCTTTTAAATAGTCTTTTTAAAATAATCTTGATTATTAATAATATTATTATTATTATTATTATTTACTGTAATAGAAGAAGAAAAAAAGCAAGAGTGATAAAAAAAAAACCGTATTTTCGTTTCGTAAAAAAGAAAAGCCTGCACCATTCACATTTTGCATCCTGCAAGTCACATTGGCTTGTAGATAATTCACTCTTACTTGTTCAAGGTGGTCACCAAGCGCCACCAATTCGGTAACATCCGTATTCCGTGATTCAGCTACCTTTTGTAGTTCCTAAGAAATTTCCGATTATGTACAAATTTTGAAATTAAAATAAAATAAATAAAAGAGTTGTGTTTTTCTTTAACCCTCCCCCCGAATTGTATCACCGACGATCGCGACCCGTGGTTCTTCTTTTGTGTACGCATTAAAAATTATCCAAAATGTAATTGAGGAAGCTAAAGGTGAGATAAACAAATTACGATGTAACATATTTTGTTACCCAACGCAACTTACTTGATATTTTTCCAATTGTTCTTGCTTTTCTTCGATCGTATTTTTCATCGAATAATTCTTCAATGATGTTTCAGCATCTGCCAACCAAATGACTAATTGTTCCAATAAATTTTCGTACTCGCTCCATTGTTGTATTCTTTCTTCTATGCAACGAATAACATCGCTAACTGCATTTGCAAAATTCTTACTCTCGAATCTGACGAATATATCAAATGTTCACGATTATTTAAACGTATTCGTTAAATGAAATAAATTGTTTCAACACGTTGACTGCGTGCGTTGACTCACCTAATACGAGTGACGGGACAGTCAACGCGTTAATATTATTTTTATTATAAATTGAATTACCTCAAATTTGCTACATCTCTTCTCATGCATTCGTAATACACCTTCGGTGACAAATTACTTGCATTCTGCGACACATGTTCGGCCAAAACATTTAATTTTAATTCACCTTCATTCTGTTTATCTTGAATTTCAATAACTTTTGCCAATCTATTTTGTAGAGTAGTTTTATTAGCCGTATAATCGCTGTAACTTGTCAATTGTTCCCACTGTTGTTTCTGATAATCCTGATAGGCACGTTGAAGATCTTGAAATTGTTGGAATATGTCAAGGAATTCTTCTAAACTGGCAATAGCTTTTTGCGATTTGTCAACTAGTTTCTCGTATCTGTCAGAAACCGATGTTACTTTATCTTGAATATCCAAAGGTGCTTGTGCAACTTGAATCAATGCATTAGCCTTTTCAGAAATTCCTTCTATAATGCGTTTATGAGCAAGAATTTCTTGATGAAGTGTCTGAAATTTCATTAAAAATTAATTTCATGACACACCTTTAATTTGTTTAATCAAAAATGCATTAAAATGCGAGTACTTACTTTATTCTTCAACAATTTAGATCTGATTTCTTGTAAAGAAGGCCAAGTAACAGGTGGATCCTGTTTAATAGCTCTTTCCATGGTATTCAACCAAAGTAACGTTTGTTGTAAAATTTCTTGATAAGTTGACCATTGCAAAGATTGAGCATCTTGTTTCTTTTGTTGTTCAGTAATACCTTCAGCAAGATTATCCCATCGTTCTCTGACGCATCTTATTTCATGTCGAATTATTTCTCGACCTTGAGCTGAGGTATCTGGCAAGATTCTTTCACCGGCTGCTGCTAATCCAGACAAACGATGTTCAGCTTGTTCTTTTTCAGCTAGCAATGTTTGCAAGCACAATGCTCTTGCTTCAAGATTACCACCGATGTCTTCTCTTTTTAAAGTAGCCAAACTTTGTTCCAATGGTGTAAGCCATGCATCGATGGATTTCAATTTATCTTCGTAAGTTTGATGATCATCTATGATACTTTGACAACGATTTATTACTTCTTTACTGAACGTATGAAGCAATTGATATCTGAAATTAATTGTATTATTATTTATTTTATTTTAAAACATATTTTATAGACATAAACAATAGTGGATTGGTGGATAAATAAAAAAATCCCATTGAATTGTGACCAAAAATCTGATATTTTCTTTATTTTTTATTTATCTTACCTGTAACTGATTTGAGAGATTAAAACTTTAATACGTTCTAAGCCGCTGGAATGCAACAAATTATGGGATATATCAACGAACGCATCAATTTCTTGTTCCTGTTTCAAAATAACGTCACGTTTTTCTTTAAACATTTGAAGTCGAGCTTCCTTGTCTTTCAATGTTGGTTGAAGTTGTTGATCCCTAAAGGCAGCTTCCATAGATGAGAACCATCTTCCATGAGCTTCTAATTGATCCTCGAAATCTTGCCACTTTTTTAATGCTACCTTTTGCTTTTCTTCTACGGATTCTATTAAAATTAAATAACGATGTTAAATAAGATTTGTTTTTAGGATTAAAGTATTGAGGTCGCGTCAAGAATATAATTTTAATAAAATAAAACTATAATCGATAATCGAATCGTTGTATAATTGTGTGAGAAGTTGCAAAAACAAAGTTAATTTTTATCACAAATGATAATTGAATATGTCAATTTGGTTGAATTGCAAGCACCTAGAAAGGTGTTGTGTTGTGTTGTGTTGTGTTTGTCAACCCAATAAAACGTATAATAAAAATAACACTTACCAATTTCAGTTAAATATTGCGAAAGACTCTTCTCAAGACTCAATACTTCTTTATTAATAAGTTCTTGTCCTTTAATTGCTGTACTCTTCATCATAGCCGAACTTAGTTGTTTCAATTTATCAAAATGTTCAGCACCCTGTAGTTGATTATCTTTCAACAAGGAAAGTGTTGACAAACGACGAGTAATCTCACTTTTTTCTCCAACAATGTCGTTGCATTCTGCAAGTTTTTCACGCTCACCACTAAGCCAATTGGAAAAATATTTACATTGCATGTTAAAGCAATTATGCTTTTCCGCACAATCTTCTAAATTTTCCAACAAGTGTTGAGACTTAGCTACGATGTCGTTAAACAATTGTTTTATCGTTTGGAGATAAATATTCAATGATGTATCCTTGGTTTGATCGATTAGTTGTTGGGCTTTGTCGCAAGCAGACTCGACTAAATTTTGATGGGACATTATTTCTTGATGCATTATCTTATGGTTCTGCAATTGTGCTCTTTTCTCTTCCAAGGATGACTTTAATTCAGTGTGTTGTTCCATAGCACTTTCAACATCCTTCAACCAAGATGTCAATTGTTCTTGGGATAAAGTAAATTCAGCGAAATGCATCAAACATTGATCTAACTTTTGTGTAGCAGATTGCAAATCTTCAGTAAACGTATTCCACAATGTTCTCAAATCCCTTAACTGTTGTCTAACTATTTCTCTACCATCCGGTGACGTATGGGAATAAAGTTTCTCTCCAAGATCTATGACAGATTCGAATCGTGCGTTTTCTTTCGTACGAGTATCGCTAAGATCGCGAATCATTTTTTGTCTATTTTGCAACAACGAAAGATTACCAACTATCTCGCTGTGTTTCTTCAATTCATCTTTAACACCCGAAATCCATTTAATCAATTCGTTGTATCTTTCATTAAACATACTATGTTCCTTGACAAATTGTTCGTACCTGGAAACCGATTCTTTGACCTGATTTCTCAATGATTGATATTTCGTAGCCTGACGAGATATTCTCGTAGATAAATCAGAACTACCTTCGATACCTTGACTTTTCTTTATAGCTGAACTAAACTCTGAACCTTTCTGGGCAATACACTCTTCCAAATTTTTCAATTTTTGCAAATGCACGCGTTTAGCATCCTCCGTACTTTTCAAACTTTGATCTTTCAATTGAGTATCCATTTGTTTCGTCCAAGTTTCTAAATCTTCGACAACCTTTTCGAATTCTGACCATTGGTTAAATAAATGATCCAATACGTCAATAGTCGATGAACAACGAGTTAAGAAATCTTCCCAATTATTTTTCTGTTCCTCGTAACCTTTGATCAATGCACCATGACCTGGTATAGAAGTTTGTTCTAAAATAATATTCAATTGTTGATTGCAATCCGACAATACTCGATCACCTTCAGCTTTCTGTTGCAAAACATTTTTAATCAAAGTTGTTCTCGATTTAGCGATGTCACGTTCAACTGGTAAATCATCGATCAAGGGTGCAGTTTCATTGATGATCGTGTTTATCCAATCCCGTGTCTTTTCAAACGTTTGCAAATAAGATTCGTGATTGGATACATATTTATCGGCAATTCTAATACGATCTTCAACGTTGTTAGAAAGTTTTTCATAAGCATTTACTACGCTGCTCAACATTTCATTAGCTTCATCGTCTGGTGTCTTACCAAGACGATCTTGCAATTGTTGTAAAATATTTTTATGAACATTAACGTCTTGCGAAATGGCTTTATAAGATTGAAGAGCAAGTTTCTTTTCTTGAAGATTAGGTAACAACATTTGTTTGTCGCCTAATTTAGATTCAGCATCAATAACCCATTGTTTAACTTGGGAATATTTATCCTCGAATGATGATCTATGCATCATGTCACTTTCTATTCGTTTATAAATAACATTAGCATGATCTGTTAAAGCGTCAACTCGGTTACGTAGATTTCTTAATTCTGTTCTAATAAATTCTCTACAATCTGGTGTGATTCTAGCGAAAAGAGCTTCGCCTAATTCCGCAGTATGGTTCATCATAGATTGACCAGTTTCCCTTTCCTCAGCAAATGCTTTTAATTCTTTTAATCGTGATTGATAAAACGTCATAGGTTTGGGACCGCTTATCTCGTCGAAAACTTTTAATTTACGTTCAGCATTATCTATCCAAGATTGTAATTCAGTTGTACCGATTGTATATCGATCTCTACTTTCCTTCAATTCCCGTAACCTGTCCAAGTACTGCGACAAAAATTTCAGTATAGATTGGTACCGACTGTCAAGGTGTCCTACGTATTGTTTAACACGTGACTCAGGACTGACTTTGTTAATATCTTCACCTAAATTAATAACATCTTGTAAAATTCCTTGATAATCTTTAGCCGAGATTTGCAATTGTTCGATCTCTTTGATTTTATTTTCAATCTCGTTTACGTTCAACAATATCGATGCTTCTGCTCTTATTCTATTTTCATTCTCCTTCAACCAGGTTACCACGTTTTCAGACAAATGTTCATAACGTTGCCACAAATTAACGTTGTGTTCTAAAACAGATTTAATATTTTTATAATTTTCTTTCAACGATTCCAATTCCAATGCAACTTTGTCCCGTTCTATTCTCAAAACGTTGGTAATTTCTGGACTCTCGACTGTTTCTAAAAGTTTCAATGAATTGTCAACGTCGTCTTTTCTCGATTCGCAATCACCTATACCGATTTCAACGTCGTTCAAAGATGCCATTTTAACTTCGAGGTTGTAACGATCGCTACTTTGTTCTGGTTCGCACCAAGCTACCTTTTCTTTGTGAATAGCAACCATACGTTGAAATGCACCGAACTTTTCGTGGTATAATTTCGTCAAAAATGCTACCAAAGTTGCGTTTACTTTACCAGCATGACTGCTGACACCTTCTTTACGTAATATCAAAGCTTGAAGTTCCTTATGCAATGTTGATTTAGATATCGTTGGATATTCCGATGTGGTTACTGCAAGATTATCTTCGATATTCGACAAAGTATAATCGCATTCGTCTAATTTAGATTTTAATTCTTGACATTTATTTATTCTACCAAGTATTTTGGTATTTTCACCAGTCAAATCGTCGCATTTAATAATATCCTCCCTTATCTTAGATATCAAATCGCTACATTTTTCAATATCCTTTCTGATATCCTTTTCCTTTTCGTTCAAAGTTATCGTCAATGATTCCAATTTGTCAGCCGCTTCCTTGACGATCTTAAATTGTTCCTCCAACAAATTTCTCAACGAATCCAAAGTTGGTAAATCGATATTTTTATTCAGTTTCTTCAATTGTTCAATTTTCGTATCGATACCTTGTTTGAATTGCAAATGAGCCGGCAATTCTTCGCGATATCTTATCAATCGCATTTGACCACTCTCGGAATCGAGCAAACATTCACGAGCAGATGTTAGTGCTTCGTTAGTATCCGTGAGCCACCGGGTTAATTCGTATTTAGCTTCTTCTATTTGTTTCCAAATAATCAATTGAGTTTCGTATAATTGCAATTTGTCGATAATGTTGCTGTAAGTTTCTTGATACTTCTTACGATTTTCATTTAAATTCGTATTTACCAAATCGGATTTGAAATTTGGCAAAAGTGATGCATCTTTCATAATCTGTTGCGCCTTCGATTCCATTTTATCCAAAAATTGTTTACCCTTTTTCAAAATCTCCAATGCTCTTTTGTATTTGTCCAAAGCTACTGTCGCTTGAGTTATGTCGTCGGGAACTTCTTTAACACTTTGACACAATAAATTAGATTCGTTCATAAATCTTTGTAATTTTTCTTCACTTTCTTTATATTGTTTCCAATCATTATCCATTTCGTCATACTTCTTCTTCTGTTCTTGAAGAAGTACACTGACCTTTTCCCAATTTGCATCGACGTAAGATAAAACAACTTGAATGTTGGTCATAGCTCTTTGATCTTCTTGCATCAGATTGTCAGCTTCACGGTGAAGCAATTGTTTGTCGGGTTCCTTACTTTCGTGTATTTCTATTAATTGTTCTATTTTGTCAACAGCTTGTGCCAATTCTTCGCAAGAGTCAACGTTGTCTGTTATTTCTTGCAAACCACTTTGAGTCTTTAATATATCTTCGGTTATTTTTTCTTGTAATTTTTTGAAATTGTCCCACCTAGCACCGAGGGTTTCTAATTTTTCACGTTTAGCTGATAATTCTGTTTCTAATACGACAGTTTTTGATTCCAAGTCACTGATCAAAGCTGATGCAGTGAGTGGATTCTCTTGTTTATCGCGAATACGTACTTTCAAAGAACTATCAATGACTCCTATCTGATTTTTCCATCCATTCAATTTAGATTGTACGTCTTGCAACTCTAAAGAAAGTCTGTTTAAATCATTGACTGTTGGTTTACGTGCTTCAGCTTCGTATTTGTAATAATCCAATTGAGCAGTTGTTTCATTGTACCAGCTCATCAATTCAATCCACTTTTCTAAAATCTTTTTCTTCTGATGCAACTCATCTTCCAGATCTTTGTATTTATCTGCCAAACAAATGTATATTTCATCCAACGCTGCAGCTTCTTGTTTAGATCCTTGAGCAGACAGACGTTTGACTTCGTCGTAAATGGCTGCGAAACTCGGTTGTTTTTCCGAATGTTCTTGGAGGTAAGCGTGAATAGCTTGCAACGTAGTATCGATGTTATCGGTGTTTACTTCATTAATATCAGCGATATTTGATTTCAACGTGGCCATCCAATTCTCAAAATCAGCTATTTTCATTTGGAATTCTTGCCTCGCCAATAAAGAATCGGAAACTAAATTAATTTGATGCCTGACGGTATCGGCAAGCTTGCTAACGCGAGACTTCAAATCGGACATGCGAGTTTTCAAATTGGTTGCACCTTCCAACGACAAACCGTGAGTTATGTGATCGGATACTTGGGTCAATGATATCAATTGTGCTTGATGATCGGATATAGATTTACTGAAACTTTTCAAGTTAGCCAATTCTTGTTCGAGTTTAGTTACCTCTGGGGTTTGAATATTTGGAACAACGAGAGAAGCTTTCTCGCTTTTTTCCAACCATTCGGTGAATTCTTTAGTATCCGTCTCGAAATTATTCCAACAGGATACTAATTTATCTAATTTCGTTGTTATTTGTTTAGCCATGTCGTGAACAACATTCCATCTTCTGTAAACGGCATCTATCTCATCCGGTGCAGCAGTTCTACCCGTTATTTGTTGACTAACCGAAGAAAGATTTTGAACTTGAGGTAATTGTTGTTGACATTGATTTTCAAAAGTTTTAGCAATGTCTAACATTTTGATAGCTTGTTCGAGACTAGTTGGTTTACTACCCATCGATGATACTTTTGATTCAGCTTCTTCTACCCAAGGTTTAACTTTCTGTATTCCAATTTCATATTCTTTCCACGTAGCTAGATTTTGTACAGCTATCTGTCGTTGTATTTCATTATTTTCTTTAAGCGATGTTACCACTTTTTGAAGATTTTCCAGTTCTTTATCCAAACGATTTGGTTCGGTACCATCTGTCTCATCTATTAAACAAATCAATTGTTCGATATTAGATTAATTTTAATTTAAAATACACGTATAATAATTAATTGTAACACAAGCTTACCTGTTTTAAGCGTTTGAGATTCTTCTTTGAGAATTTTCAATACTTTGATCTTTTCGTTAATCTCCTTTTGCAAGTTTTCAGTTTTCTGTAAACGTTCCTCAGGAGAAGTAGCATAATTTTCAATTTCTGCCAACGATTGAGGTATTCTCTGTTGAGTCCAATTTTGTAATTCGCCAAATTTCGATTGGAATTTGGTCCATTTGGTATTATATTCCTGAAGATGTACAACAGTCTCGTGTAAAACTTTCAACGTTGTTTCCAGTTTCATCTCAGTCTCAACGATTTCTTTTTCTATAGATTCTTTCTTCTCCAACGGTGTTACGTCCGACAAATTAGATTGAATTTCACGCAATTTGCTTAACATTTCTTTAGCAGATTTATCCAAAGTCGTGCTAAATTCTTGTTTATTCTGAAGATCTGCAGACATTTGATTGGAATCAACGTAAACGCTCGATTTAACTCTGTTCAATTCTTCCTCAGCTTGTTTCATTAGTTTCAAAATTTCCGACTTTTGTTCCTCGTAAGCTGTCCATAATTTTTGTGTGTTCTTCAATGATTTCAATGTTTCAATACTTTGACCATAAGTGTCGTTCCAATTAACTTCCAATTGTTGAACCTCGGATGATATGAAAGTAGGTGCGTGTTGATCTTTCAAAAGATCTTTACCACGTTGTAACATGCTTACGATGTTAGCTCGTTGTTGTTCTAATTGTTGAAGACGAATTTCTTGTTGTGCTAATGCAGTTGGTAAAGTTTCTGGATGCACCAATGGAACATCTTCTTTTGATTGTTCACGAACTTTACGTAAAAGGGTACAAGTTTCTCTAACCACTTTTCTATAAGTGTAACTTTTCGAATATATATCTGTCTTCGTCATAGTTATTTCAATCGTTGGTATTAAATTCTTATAACGACTTATTAATTGTTCCAATTTTTTCTGTTCTGATATTGCCTCGTGATCCAAACGATTGGAAATAAGTACATCCAATGTTTGAACTAACCACTTCATTTCTTCACGTTGATTATCAGCTTCATTAGATATTTTCTATAAAAAAAAACAATAATAATAGTAATAATAATATATATAAATTTTAAGATAGAATTATTTTTTACATTTTTTAAATAATATTTATTTCATAGACAAATATATTCGGTTAGTAATTAAGTGATTGCGGATTTTAAACAAAAATAATGACCCACGATGACCCTTTGCCATAGTTCGGGCAGGGACATAATTCAACGTTCATAAAATTTCTGATCTTTTCACAAGAAAGTGTAAAATTCATCTGTCAATGAAAATCCACAATCACTTAGAGTTGCCAATAAAAATTTGGAATAATATCAAAATGAAAGTTTTGATCACCTTCATTATTTCAATCTATCCGTACAGCAAGAACAAATATTGATAATGTTTTATAATTGGTAATATAATAAATACAAAATATATATATTTTAATAAATATACCTGAAACACAGCTTTTTCTTTCTCGAATTCTTCCAAAGTATTAACTTCGTGTAAAATAGTTTTCAAAATATTGTCAACGTGATCCATCCATTGCACCATCTCGTCGAATCTGACAAAAATACAAAAACAAATATGAGACGAAGCATAAAGAACGAGGTACACGAAGAATTAACCCTTTTAATTTATTATAAAAAAATCAAATAATAATAATAATCGATATACTTTTTTCTATAAGCAGCCCATTGCTGAGGAATCTGATAAAGTTGTTCCTTAAGATGATCTATTTTCTTAGTAGTTTCACTCCAGAGATGTTCAGTTTTTTCAATCTCTTGACTCAAACTATTATCGTTTGGTTTTAATTGGCTATAAGTGTTGCTTATCTTCTTTAATGTTAACAAACATTTGTCAACGTTTTGAATAACGCCCCGATTAACGAAAAATTCTTTATTACGTTGTAGTATACCGTCGATATCATCGTTCTGAATCAACGCCTGTTGTTCGGAATTAATTTCCATTTCGATTTCTTTGAGATATTGAAGCAACGTTGCTTCGTCCAATCTAAATTCTAATTTCATTAAATGAAGTGGAGCAAAGGTCAACACCTCTTTCCAACGTTTCTGTAAATTTTCAACAGCCTCTGTGACCGGTGGTTGCTGTTCAACCGGTAAAACATTCTTCAAATCTTGAGCTGCATTTATTAAATCTTGTATCCACTTTTCGTAAACGTTGCTAAAGAAATTTTTATGATATTCAACGGACGAACGATTATCGATCTGCGTATCGTTGAGAAGTATTTCTGCGGATAACAACCACTCGGATATACGTCTTTCGCAATCTTTGAATTTCGTCAAACATCTGATAACTTCTTGCAAACGTTGTTCCCAGATTTGAGCCAATTGACAAACATTGGCAAACCTTTCGTTCAATTCTTTCAAAGTTAAACCACTTTCACCTGTATCTACGTCATCTGTGTTACCAACAGATTTAACAATACTTGCAAATATTTTGTTCTTTGATTCTAGCATTGATTTGTGATACAACGTTCTCGAGAAAAATGTTTTATGACGTTCCAATTGTCCCAAAATAGCATCCCTACCACCTGACAAATCGATACTGTTCAATAATTTTTCAGCCTCGTCTAACCACCCTGATATTTCCTTTTTACCATCCTCCAATGATTCGCGTTGTACCAAAAGTTGATGATACAAATGCCATTGCATCGGTATCAATGCACGTACCCTAACTAATGCTTCCTTCTCTTTCTTAAGAGTATTCATCATTTTGTCAACCTCATCGCGCGACAATTCTTGTATCAATGTTTGAAACTTTCTGCTTATATTCTTAAACAATTCTTCTATATCTTTAACTTCGTTGTAAAGTGGTTGAAGTTTTTCACCGTATTCCTTTATACGTTCGGTCGAGGTCAATTGGGTAGTCGACAACGCTGATTCAGCATTTCTCAACCAATTTTGTAAAGTTTCAACCCCCATTCTATAATCCTTTCTATTTCTCAATAAATCACCAGCGTGCATGTATTGTTTAGCTTCTTGGAATATGCGTTCCCATTTGTTAGTCAAAATTGTATAATGTTCCTTCAAACGAAGTGCTACGACATCTTCCGAAGTGACTATTAAAAATTTAACAGTGTCTGATAATTTCTGATGTTTGTCTTTCCAAATGCTAATATCTTGAAAGAATTCCATCTTTTCTTCTTCTGGAAAATTCAATGCAGATTCTGCTCGTAATAACCAATTCTCAAATTCGTCCGATCCTTCGGTCCATTTAGACCAATAAGCAACAACTTCGTCTAACATACTTTGGACACATCTTAAATCGACCGATACATTTTTCCATTTTTCACCAGTCTCTCGCATGAAACGATCTATTTGTAGGCATTCTTCTTTATCTATAAATAATTTGTTAAAATATTATTTATTATTAATATATACCATCGTTTTATTTATTTTTTTAAAGTTTTTCATTTATAGTAAAGCCTAAAGGAAAAAGTTATTTATTTGTCAAAAATATTTATCTTACCTATATCACCTTCGCGTTTATATTCGTCGACAACTTGTTGCATATCCAAATAGGCCTTTTGAAATTCTTGAAAAATTCTATTTCTAGAAACAAAATTGTTATATTGTTCCAACATTTGCAATACTTTTTCCTCGGTACCGTATTTAATGTTCCATCCTTTCAATTTAGTTTCCAACAAATAAAGAAATGCTACCAAACAACATTTATGCTCGAGGAACTTTAATTTAATTTTACGCTTGGCAATTTTCGATGGTAAATCGTTAAATCTCGTTGTCATATTTTCGAGTTGTTCTTGCGGAATTTGTTGCACGAGAGATGAATTTTTCGCTTGTTCAAATTTTCTCGTCATCGTTGGTAAATCAGAGAAAAATTTCCCATGGTCTTCTAACTTTTTCAAAATAATATTAGCAGTTTCTTCGGTCATTTCTTCTGGTATGTCACTGTCAGAATTTAAAAGATCTTCCGCATGTGCAAGCCATCTTCCTGTCAAACCCAAATCCCCAGGTAATGCAGAATCCAATAACCAAACCCAATGCAACATCTGTAGAAATGATTCAAATAAATGTCTCGTCAATGATTACCTTTCTCTAACATAAATTTACAAAAAAACTAATTGTTTTCTAGTAAAATAAAAATTACGTAATGTAAAGAAACCACAAAAACGTACAAGCAATTCTAATGTTTTCCATAACGTTTGTACGTGTTTCAAAAAATCACGAGTTATGTTTATTATCGTAGGCGTTGTAACCAAATTTTGCAATTTGTTGTAGATCAATCTTTTTTCTTCGACTTCGTCGTTAAATGAAATATATTTCTAAAAAAGTAAAAAAAAGGAAGATGTACAATTAGTGGGTAGGGTTTAAGAAATTTATTTCGAATAAATTTAGTAAAATGAAATTGTAAGAAAGAAATAGAAAATAATTAAATAAATAATACCACGTACCGAGTAATTGGATGGAAAAGAATTAGTTTTATCCAATTGTTCGAGATATCTTGTCTTATCGTTAAGCCAATTAAGAAGATCATCGTACTCTTGTTTAATAGAAGACAAAGAATCTGGATTAGTACTTTTAGGGTCAGGATAATTATGTAAAAATTGTGCAACGTATGTCATTATTGATTTTTCATCAGGTTGTGGTACATCAACATCTTCTGGATCGAGAAGACGTGCTATACCAAGTTCAATTTCAGCTATGTCAAATGCTGTTTCCAATCTTGTTCTATTTGTTACTTCTCTCAAAGCTGCTATATTAACTAAATTTGATTTTATGGCATCGATTATAGCTAAGAAAGCATTACCATCTCTCCAACTTTCACCAAAGTCACGAACTTGTATACCAATGTCTCTAAAAATGTCAAAAATATTATTCATATTATATATTTCGATCTATTTTATATAAAATATTATATTTAACATAAGATTTACGGACTCAGCCAATTTGACTCATTGAAAATTTCATTACTATATATATTAAGTCGTCCTATAAATATTAGATATTGAAGTAATACTAACTTAGGAAGAGTATTGGTAACCCATTGCAACAAAGTTTTACGTGCACCTTGTTTCCATTTTTCACTGCTAATACGTTTACGTTCACTAGCAGCAGAACCTTGAGTTCCAAGACTTTCGAGACTACTTTGACTACCCCAAGTTTGTCCAAGATATTCCAAAGCCCTTGTATTTTCTTCGATCTAAAAGAAACAATTCATTTAAATGACGATTTTTTGTATTACCCCATTACAACCCACACAAATATGTATTTAATATAGAAATTAAATGTAAAATAATGAAAAGAAATAAAAATCAATCAATGATAAAAATGCTCTAGCGTGCGCAACTATTGTATTAATGCGCAATTACATGCAACCCGTGCCAATGCTTTCTTCTTATCTGTTTTGAAAAAGATCATCAGCAGTGACTTTTTATTACTCTGCCAAACTTACACGATTATTTACTCACCCTATTTCGATCCTTTGATCGTAGCTTGTTTATTGGAATACATACAGTTAGCATAGTGATGATCAATTTATGTTATTAACACACTTTTCTTTTTTTTTTATCAACATTTTTTATTATTTATTTATCTGTGCACCTAATTTATACATATATACATATATATATTTATATATAATATATCATCAATGGAACATAGTATTTTTTAGCGTATGTAAGTGATTTTAAATTGAAAGGGATTTAAAAAAACCCCGATTTTAAATGATTTAATCTGATTTTTGTTCAACGTGAGAAATTTTCAATTAGATGGTTTTTATTGGGTTAAATATTTATATGTATATGTATATGTGTATGTTTATTTATGATTGAATAGTAATAATGTATTTCGAGCTCTATGGTTAAGCTGCTATCGCATACAAAAATAGATATAAGTTTGCTTTTGCATAATCTGGATAGTCTATCAAATAATTATAACATACCTGAAAGTATAGAATGATGGTCCATATTAAGCCTAACACTACTGGAGGCCGTCCATCGACTAAATCGGACGAATTTATGTTCACTAACTTAATCTACGTAAACAAAAAGAGGAAACAAACAAAATATATTAATAACAACGCTATTATAGAAATTAATAATAATAATAATAATAATAATAACAACACCAACCTTTTTACTTTGTAAAAATTGTAAAGCAGTATTTGCATTACTAAGAAAATGAGGCCTTTTTAGATTACGGCCTTTCTCCACTGGCTAAAATAAAATGATTATACATATAAATCATAATGAAATATTTGATATTAATCATAATTATTATTAAATAATTATTCACCAATTTTTCACCAGACAAAACTTCCAATAAAGCGAGCAAACGAGTACCATCTTTCAAATCTTCGATTAAATCGTCTACGCGAAGAGGTGGAATTCGCTGTAAAGAAAATAATTTTAATCAAATAAAAAAGATAATACATTTATATTATATTATTTTAATCAAAAAAGTAAAATAAATATTATGTGATCAATAATTCTATTTATAGAACCGGAAAGAGAGTTTCTTTTTTTTTTAAAAACTAGTAACGTCAGTTCATCAAAAGTAACTTTTCAATAAACTTTCACATCAAACAGTTTAAAACGAACTTCGGACTGACTCTCATTAACTTGGTTTTAATTTTATAAACGCGTTTTAGTTTCAACATAGACATACTACTGAAGTATGTAATCATGCACGCTTATCCATAACCGACAGGCTAAGTTTTTGAAAGATTCGGTAAAGGTGGCAAGAACTTTACTTAACAAAAATAAAATCCTATCTCAAAATTTAACTAACAAGGGGAATTCACGAGAATCATCAATTTTTATCGATGAAATAACATTTTTAACAATCTAGTAATATTTTTAACAATTAAATAACATTTTTAATTAATGAAATAACATTTTTAATTAATAAAATAACCCTTTTAACAATGAAATAATATTTTTAGTTATTGGAACAGCATTTCTAATTAATGAAATAGCATTTTTTAAATAAAATTAAATTACATTTTAATTTAATGACAGTGTTTACCTTAGACAGGTAAGAATTGATCCAATTAACAAAAGTCTTCTTTTGTACGCGTTCTTGTTCATCTGAAAAAAGAAGAAACAAAAACAAAAACAAATTAACATTTTTCAATCTGACATTATTTCGAAATTGTATTTTTAACTTATGTTAGAATTAATTAACCATCTAATGGATTTTATAAAATTGCATTTTAATGTGTTTTCTTTTTATCAAAAAAAAAGAAAAACAATTTTTGTTTAAATGATTACGTCACGATACTCGACGTAGCAAGTTACGACAGTCGATTTATTTTTAAATATGCCGTCACTTTTGTCACCTTCACATCGGTTCTGTCGCGCCAATGCACTTAACATGCACACACACACACACACAGAAGTATAATCCTAATAAACAAAATACTAAATTATGTCTTTAACGCGTTAAACTCACTGAAAACTATTACCAAAGGCTATAATTAAATCTGTTTATCCATTTTTTTTCTATCATCGATCCCACTTTCAAGAAATTTAATTATTCATCTCAACAAGATATGATATCATTTTAATTTATTTATATAAAAAAGAAAACGTTCGTATAACGTAAAAGAATATTACAGTAAAAACATTTGTAAAATATATTAACAATTAATAATATGTTTTAAATATAAAAAAGTATTGAGAACAATGATTTTTGAAGTTGTATAAATTTTCATAAATTATGCACCTACATCCTTACAACTCGTTTTACATATACTCGTATACACACTCACACATATGCACACACATGCACACACATGCAGATATCTGATTATTTTGGTTTCGTAGCTATTTTTAAATATGGCTTATCAATGTACACGAGAACAATGATTTTTATGAGATGTATAGATTATAATAAATTAACTACATCCTTTTACAACACGGTTTTACTTATACGTATACTTCTACGCATACACACACACATACACAATATACACAGACACAGATATCAGATTATTTTTATTATGCAACTATTTTTAAATAACCCTTATCAATGTACGTAGAGTAAACTATTAATCATTGTATTATTTTTTTCTTTTGGTTAGGATACGTTAGAACGTTACTACTAACGTAAGATCGATTTAATTTTATAGATCATTTAGGGGATAGTTTCGTGATTCTAAGTTCGCGTGACCGATACCGGATAACAGGGATATTCGTGCTCTTATGCTACTACTCGAACACCAACGAAGAACTAAAATCTTAGCGAGGCCGCAGAATGTTTGGTAAAGGGCCTCCTGTAAGTTGAAATTATTCTACCTTTAAAATTCGGTTCCTATTTCTAATTTATCTGGCCTATGAGAACTAATCGGTAATGTTCTAAAATAGGGGAAACACTGTCGTGAACTTTGACATGTTGCATGTCAATTTCTTCTTTCTTTTTATTAATAAATGTAACATTAATTTAATTTTTATTTAAAAGTCATATATTTGAGTTCGTAGAAAAATAATAATAATCTTCCATTAAAATGAAATAAAATGAAAATAAAAGAAAGAGAAAAAGATTAATTGATACGAAAAACCATAAATTTTGAATCATTTAGATTTCTTTGAACTAATTAATAATTTTTTTTATAATGATTGGATACTTCAATTAATATATCTCTCAAGTTGGGTTTCTGAATGGTTGACCTAAATAAGAAATCAGATATCAACGAATTTGAAAGGTCTTCTTGTTTAACCCACCTTTCCACTTTCTTTTTCTCTCTCTCTTTCTTTTGAAGACTATATATTTAACTTGTAAACATTGATTAATCGAATAAAGAATCGTGTGATCATTTTATGAAAATAATTTATAAGTAGTGACAAAATTATCGAATGAATATTATTCAAATAAATCTATCAATCATTTAAATAATAATAAGTAATAATTAGTATCGTTAATAACTAAGAAATTATTTGTGTAGGATAATTGACATTTCAAAAACCACAAGACAAGATTGCATGTTATGCGTAAGTATATAATTGGAAATTCACATGTACGTTTACTAACGAGCGTAGAAACTGTGGCTCGTGCAAATCTGCACGAGAAGTATTATACTGGTGGTTTCATATTTTTTGAACAACGTTTATAAATATTAGGCTGTCAAGTATGAATGGAGCAAATTTTCAATACAATTAATTAAGTGTATTTTCTTTTTGCTCCATTTTTATACTTGATAACCTAATATTTTTGATGAGAATATGTTATCAAAGTATGCAATTTTTAGTGGTTCGTAGGTGATAGTATTTTCAAGGATTGTTACCGATTGCTAGAATGATCAATGTATTTATTATAATAGTAGCATTTATTATCGATTTTTTTATATTACATTTTATTTTTATCAATATTTTATTATGTATTAGGTTGTCAAGAATGGAATGAAGGATTTATGGTATTTCATATCATAAATCATAACTATCAAAATCATAAATATTATCACGATGATATATATTCTTATCAGAAATATAATAAAACATTGATAAAAATAAAATGTAATAAGAAAAAGATCGATAATAAATAATAATATAATAATTAATCATTCTAGCAATCGGTAACAATCCTTGAAAATACTATCACCTACGAATCATTAAGAATTGCATATCGTAAAAATATACACACTCATATACATATATTTATATTCTAACTAGAAATATAATAACGACATTGATAAAAATAAATATAATACGAAAAATCGATTTAATTTCGCTATAGTAATTCTCTCTGCAAAATTGTGTTGTATGTCCAGTTATATCGTACATATAAGAGGACTCTCACAGAAACTTATCGATCGACCCAATTGGACCGTCAACTACTGACAAACGACTTTTTTCTTTTAGACTGGAACCAAACCTTAACATCGTTCATGTACATATATAATTCCTAGTATTTTATTCTAAGAGATTATGATAGCAAGCAATAACTATGATTATTATGCTGTTAAATTTTCTAAGCCCCCTAAAACTTAATAGTTAACGAGTGACATCAAAATTGTCTTAAAGTAATATCAAATGCGATAAGAAATATCTCGTTAGTTATTAAACGTATGGCTATTAAAAGGTCAATACTTTTCTACTCATACTTTGATACAAAAAAAAAAAGAAATAATATTCTAATAGATTGGTGTGTAAGAAATTTCAAATTTTTAAGTAACTTCAATAAAACAATTCATTCAATAATTAAAATCGTATAAAATTTACTAAAAAAGGATGAATAAGTTACTTGGACCCACCCAGTATATTTACTACGATAATTTCATTTAATTAGTTCGTCTCTTGAAATACGAATGATCGACGAATATAAACGATCATTGTAGATCATCATTCTTGTTAGTCATACCAAAGGAATAGGGATCACACACATTTGGTGAAAAAGAAATCCGAGAGAGCGAAAGAGCGAGCATGATTTGACTAACATAAGAAGATAGGAAAGGAGATAGCCTTGAACTGACGTTGCTCGCTTACGTCATCGTTAACCATTAGTGGCGTTACCACATTGAGGTTTATATATACTGTCTGTGTCTGTCTGGTTAACTTAAATTTACTATCATAGTGTTGGCTGTCTGATGAAAACTGTAAACAATATAGTAAAATGTTACCCTTATGACGCATACTAACGTGTGACCATTACATTGCATACATATGTGTGTATGTGTGTTATAATTTTAACCATGAGATTGAATTTAATTTAAACAAAAATGTACCAAACTTAAATTTACTATCACAGTGTGTGTCTGATGAAAATTGTAAACAATATAGTAAAATGTTACCCTTTTACTTATGATTCATACTAAAGTTTGACCACTTCATTACACACGTGTGTATATGTATGTGTGTGTGTGTTATAATTTAAACAAGAGATTGGTACTTTTTTGTTTAAATTACATTCAACCATAGTTGGATCGATCGTGTATTATCTTTTGATTAAATGAAATTATTTTAAAGTGATGGTTTAATAATATAAAATAAATCTATATATTTGTGTTTTCTGTTTTTAATGTTGGATTAATAAATCATGCATCGATGAATAATAAAAAAAAGTAACGAAAGGTGAGATAATAGATATGCGTGAATGAAGATTTACGTAAAGGGTATTGTTACACGTGAAATCTGAGTAAAACAGCTTGTATAAGATGATTACAAGATAATAGTATTATTTGTTTAAACTATTAGGTAAATACACTGATCCAAATCCTACTTGTAAATTTTATTATTTTTATACACGTGGAAAGATTTTTTTCTCTCTGTTTTTTGTTTTATTTCAAAAACATTTATACATCAAATATCGATAAACGATACTTGTATGATCAATTAAAAAATACTTAATAATTTATATTAAAAATAAATAAAGATTCATCAAAGATTAATTTAGAAAAATAAAAAAAATAAAAATTATAAAAGAACGTTTCATATTTCCACATTTTGTTTCACTTTTTTTATCAAACTGTTTCCGAGTATGAAATATTTTTGTATTTGCGATAAGAATCAAAACGTTATCGAGAAGATTACTTAATTCTCGATAAATATAAATAACAAAAAACATTATAAGAGTGCACTGATAAGCAACTATTATCCGAATAAGTATAGTCGCGATTAAAAATATTATCCAATTTTGCGAAGAAATATTTGGATAATTATCTCCATGACGATAAATTTAATAAACAGATTAGCAATAAAATTCAATGAAATAATATACAAGAAAATACGTAAGTAACGAAAATGGTTAAATTTAATGAATAAGGATTCGAATCCATGTATATATATCACCATTCGCTAACCTTGTAATCAATGCGAGCTTGCACATTCTTACGACACATTCATACGTTTAATTGAAATCCATAAAAACCCTGTTTTCCTCCAATATGTTAATATTTATTAAACTAGAAAAAAGATTAATTTAAAATGGATAAAATGAAATAAAAAAAATAACAACTGGATTCGTACGAAGAATAATTGTACGAAGGATACTCTGCAAAGTATAAATCCTCCTACGTTCGAAAGATCCTTGACATTACACCCACGTGTAGTAAATACATAAAAGATGGTGGAAGTATGAAAAGAAGAAGAAGAAGAAGAAGAAGAATGTTCCTTCCATAAGAAAGGAAAATAATTTCTTTTGAAAACGTAAAAGTATACCTTTGATCTGTGCGATATGAGCATCGTATTGGCTCCTGCTGCTACGTAGATGTTCCATTTTAGCAGCGACATTTTGAAAACTTTGATTACGATATTCAGTGTACCAAACAGAAGGTGGCCTATCATCGGTCGAATGAAGAAAATGTTGTTGAACATTGCTGCTACCTCTTCTTTGTTGTTCATGAAATATATTTTCCTCGGATGGGAATTTAGTGAAGGACGTTACCGAGCTAGATTTACTACAACCATGACTCTGAGGATCCTGACTATGACTCTGATAAGCTGAATCCTCTAGGGCGTGTTCCTCGCTCGGTGTCCTGCTCATTTCCGTTACGACAATTGGTTCGTTGTTCGTGGTAGTAGTAACATCAGGATCGTTTATCGTCCTGTTAGATGATATTACTTCTCTGCTACTTTTTTTAAAAATGACTTTCTCAAATTTGACGATTTTAGAGCCGATCAAATCGCATTCCTCGACGAGCCTTTGGAAACTTTCCTCGAAGGAAGAATCGCTCGTCCTGGATGACGGTCTCGGTTGATTATACGACGAACGAAAATGACGATTAACAACACGGGACGAGGAATTATCTACCTCATCCTGAGAAGGTTCATCTATGATACTCGATGGTGAACCTCCCCGAGCACCACCACCACCACCACCACCACCACCACCACCACCGGTCCATACTTGTTCAAAAAAATTAACCCTGTCGCGAAGTCTACCGCCACGTGGTGTTCTAGGACTATCCTGACGACTATCAGGACTACCACCACCCTCCTCCCTGGTCGGTGTCGATCGATTCGACATATTTATCCTTCTAATAATACAACCTTAATCAACTTATTCTTTGATCATTTATTTATTTATTTATTTATTAATCAACTTTAATCGTCCCATCGAAAATTGATCTTGTCTCCCTCTTTCTCTCTCTCTACCAACAACCAAACGACGTTTATTACAAACGCCGGTAGATAATCCAATCTTACTCATCGAAAAAATTAATCTCCAAATACTCCCTCTTATCCTCCAAATACTTTTAACACAAAATTGCTATACGTGTACCAAAATCATCAGTTTGACACCTGTTTAATGGTGGAGATACCACACCCCACTGTTCACTATGTAGACAAGGAAACAAATAGATATTGACAATGAAAGGAAAAGAAAGTTGGTATTATTCACGCGTGGTTGACACCGCACCCTCTCGACGACACCTCCTTTCCTCGTTCGTTCAGTCGTCCGCATCGAAAAAAAGACAGCTGCAGTTGCTGTTGCTATTGCTGTTGCTGTTACTGGTGACTGGTTAGATTGTTCAACATAGGCTTCAACATAGGCCCAACTCGTTTCTCTTCTCTCTCAATACTTCCCTGTGTCTGTCTGTCTCAAATTCTAAACGTGCACGTATTACTCCGGTTTTATGTACCGGAGATGGCACGTATAACTTATGTAAATGTCGCGCTTGCGTGTATGAGTTTATAGAATGTATATATACATATACATATACATATATAAAGGAACGTACTATGCCCGCGCACGACAAGAGTCGGTTCGATACTGGAAGCAACTTCGAACGATGTTTCTGCCTTCCACCTCGTCGTCGTTCATGAGTCCCACCGTTTCCTCACTCTGTTACCAACACACTTACAAACCCTACTACTACATCTACTACCAGACAACTACGACGACAACATCAACGATCGTTAAGAACATTATGATGACTATGGTGATAATGATTACGATGATGATGATGATTACCAATACTACAAAGAAGGTGTACCAAAGATAATCAACGTTGATCTAACAAGGACAACAAATAAATGCAACCAAGATTAGGATAACGAATCGCGTCGGTCCTTTGTATTAACCTAAACGATGAGACAACGTCGAACCACCAGCGTCGGCGTCGATGGAACCGGCATTTCCCTCCCATCCTCCCACACCCTCCTCACTCTGCTCCCTCCTTTTTCCACTCCTCTTCTAACCCCTCTTACGTTCACTGTATGAAACCTTCTCGATCAATCCTTTTATCCTTACGCTTTCTCTCTCTCACACACACACTCTCATTCTCTCTTTTTTATGTTTGTTATCATCCTTGCTTCTTTAACTTCGATTAACCTTAGACTAGTAACATTTTTGTCTTTACGTAACTTCCAATTAAATGTCTAATAAACGAAGATTTATTTATTGTTGCTTTCTTCTTATTCGTTTACTAATCGGTGTACGACGTTTTATGACGAATAAATGTTAAAACTTATCGTTGATAGAAATCAGTATGGAATTGATTCGACGTAGTATGGCAAAGTAAAGAGAATATTCTAATAAACTAGCAAATAACTCGACTGGTTTCTTTTTGTAATTTATCTAAGCGAGATTAATGTTTAATGGATGTAATCGAATACATAATACTAATATGACTCAATGGTTGTATTATTATATCGATGGCCTAACTTCTTACTCTTTTATGGTTTATTTCTTTTTTTTTAATTGTATTTTTAATTATATTTTTGTTTTACTCTTATCTTCGTACTTAATGGCAATCGGGTAAATATTACTCACTTCGAATTGATAAGCATTACAATAATAATAATAATAATTGTATTTTATTTCGAATATTCGATATAAGTGCTTGAAGAATGTTTGCTGCTTGAATCAAACTAAATTTCAAAATAATCGTAATTATTATTACACAAATCTATTTATTTTTTATTTATTTATATATTGATTCAAGTAATTTGTTTTGTTTGTTAAATAATCATACGAAATTTATGATATTTATAAAGAAAATAATAAAAGAAAAAATCTACAATTTTTGACGATAGAATAAAATTGAATCTTCTAAGAAAATGCAAAATTTGAAATGACGTTTCAAGCAACAAGTGGTGAGAAATTGGTAGTAACGTATGCACTTTGATCATGTTCCATCATAGATACAAACGCGAAAGTTAAAATAGAAATTATCAAAAGTTTCTTACGTCGTGATCAATCGAAACCAAAGATTAGAATGAAAATCATTCAAAATAAGAAATTGAGATCATCGATTCACCTTGCAATTGTTGTATAGTTGCTTGATATTCGGCAAGTTTCTCATCAACGTAATCTTGACTTTGACTTGCGATAATTTCGGCAGTACTAGGACCACTGGATTCTTCATCAACTGGTGTATGGTCCAATGGTACACCGATGTATTCGTAATCACCAGATCGGTAAGGTGCTATCAAATATTCCGGTGGTCCACATGGTACAGGAGATGATGTGTCACTTCCAAGTGGACTCTAAAATAATCATAAAAATAATAATAATTATTATTATTTCAGTGTAGCGTCAATCAAATGTTTGTTTATTGGTTCTGAAAGTGTCTATTTGTGTACGAAACAAAATCTTTTTGCAGGGGAATTTTATTGCACTACTTTGTTCAAAAGAAATCATCAGTTGAAGTACACAGAATTCTTATTGAGACTTACGACGGACAATGATCTGTCTGACAATGATAGTTCTGGTGCACCGATAAAGTTTCAAGACAAACAATTACAAGAGGAACCCATGTCAGACGTTAACAGAGTTTAGAAAAATATTACAAACAGATAGGTCGTCGATAGTTTCGAAACATTTAAAAGCTTTAGAGTTGCGTCAGGGTTGCGTTAGATGGAAAAAACAGGCGAGAACTTATTCAAAGATCTAATATGATTTATTTTCTATGATAGTATGCTTCTATAAATGAGTAAACGAGATAGCATGTTGCACGTAAATCGATACCAAATGTCAAGATAAGACCTTAACTATATTTGAAGAACTAATGATGATACCGTAGGGTAGCGTGACTATTACCCAAACGTCCAATAGGACAATTATAAGTTTAGGTATAAAACGTTAAGATTGATATTGACGTTGAGATACTTACGCTGCTAACTTGTACCGGTATAAATGGTCTCGGGGATTGATTTCCTTGTCCAATAGACGAAGGCCATCGTGGTCTTGGACATTGTATGTAACTCTGATGAGGATACCCAAAAACTGGTGACATACCAGGTGAAATTGGCATTCCTATTGGTACTGGACTCATTGAATGGACTACACCAGGATATGAGTGTGGTGACATTGGACGGGTATGATGGATAGGTGTTGGTGGTCTACGGGAAGAGGAACCCGAATATACCGATGGTGGTTTGAACATGTTTGACGGTGTAGTAGATGCATTTGCTCCAATTGGCGTACTAGCTCTACCTGAGGAAGTACTCGGAGGTCCATGACCTCCTGGTGGTCTAGACGGGTGCTGTGACATTACGTTTAGCTATTTCGATATGTTTTATAATTCCTCTTGATTTCTATCATCACTGAAAAATAAAATCAATTCATATAATTCAATCGATATCTTATATACATATTTGTTTATAAAATATTTATATTGTCCGATTTTGGAATGAAATCAAATACTAATTACGGACAGAACTTTCTGGTAGACTTAATATATATATATATATTTAAGGATAAAATTAATCACATTGTTTTAAATCCTTACTTAACAACAGGATCGAACAATTTTCTATGAAGTTAATTTTTAATATGATTTTAAAGGATTAACAGAATAATCGGTATGGTTAAACGTTAAGATTTGTATATCTATGTGTGTGTGTGTGTGTGTATGTATATATAGGTTCTAATTGTAAGAGAAACCAATCGACCAAGCTCTCGGTCGCATAGTGACAGTGAGATGGGCAGATCTGGATGGCTCCAGGCCAAAAGTATTTTGAAATAGGTGCCTACATCATTAACGCCTGTCTATGAATTCTAATACATTAATAAGAAATCATAATGTATATATACATACACCACGTTAATGTATATTAAACGCGTTAGGACAATTTTTATCGATTAAACAACATCATTATTATCAAAGTTATCTCGTAATCAATTACACGTGACCTACATTTCAAATAATTACGAAACAAATATTAAATATTTCACTGTCATTGACTTTTCTAAAGTTCAAAGAAAAAATGAAACAATTTATTCGACAACATTTAAACTTATTGTAAAAATAATAATCTTCTCGATTAATAGATTTTCTTGTTTCAAATTTGTTGTATATTTTAGATATAATTAGATCAAGAAAACATTAGTCAAATTTCACTACGTAGTTACAAATTCAAGAAGAGTTCATTGATACCAAAAGGTTTGGCACCTGGAACTTCAAAGACGTATTACGCATAAATGAGTTCATTCATGTTAACTTATACATCATCGTTTCAAATTCATTGAATAAAAAAGAAAATAAAACAAAACTACTCCTATTTATGAAAGAGAACAATTATCTGTGATATAAAGTTACTAATAATTAATCATCGATTTTTATTTGTCTTTTTTTTTTATGTACCAGAGTATCTTCTAACGTTTACGAATGACATTTTATATTTTTGATTATTAATACCAAATATAATAATTATTAGAAAAATATTATCAAATACGCGATAAATGAATAAACAAGATTGATCTAATCCCATAGAAATGATTGAAAAACTTATTACGGTATCTTGGAAAAGTATTGAACAAGACGAAAACCTTAAGGTACCATGTTGGATACACCGAGTATAGGCCGCCTAAATATACTACTACCATTTCTATTTTTGCAAGCTAAGACTGTTATACACACTCTTACGACAAACCAACATCGCAGGTATATTCACGATGAGTGCATCAGATATTTTAGAAAGTGACAGACACCACATATTAGCACCCGTAATCGCCCTTCCAGTCACATCATAGACACGTGTACACGTGAGCAAATCCCCCCACCCTCCTCTTTCTACTTGTCCACCCCCTCTCATCTCTATCCTCCCTCTTCTTCTACTGGTTCTATCTATTTCTCTCATGCTGTCACCGGTATCAGTATTTCCACGAATATTTCGCGTTTCTTCAAAAACGTTCTCCAGCCTGAAGATAGTCGGCGGTATATTCGATTATGACCATGACCCATTAAACGATGACGCAAATAAATATAATGGATGTAGGTTTGCAAAATGTACGTTTGAATAATATGTAAAAGTATTATTAGGGGTATGGATATTAATTTTTATTAGTTTTTCTTTTTGTATTATTATGTTATTGTTTTAAGGTAAAGTAGAAAATTATTTATGAATTGTATCAGTATTATTCATGCAAGTATTAATAGGATTTATGTTATTTAAAGATTATTAAATATATAGAATAGATGTAGGTTTGTGAAATGTATGTTTGAGTATTGTTCAATTAATAAAAGTGATTGATGCGTGATAGAAATGTTAGAATTTTTTTAATTATATTCTGGAATAGATATTGTGTTCTATGATAAAATACAAAATGATTCGCGAATTGTACTCAACCCCCTATTTATGAAATATATAAATATTATTTCAATCATAAATATAATCTTCTGTGTTTAATTCAAAGATCGATTAAATATACATCGAAAAATATAATTTCCTAAAATAACACTGGAAAAAAAAAGAAGGAAGAACCTACACCCGAGTCTTTTTTTACACAGTATTCAAATAACACAGTCAAAATAAAAGAAAAGAAAAATAAAACTAGTATAAATTGTTCTTCAAACGTGTATTACGGAAATATCCTAGCCTAATTCTATTCTGGATAAATAAATCATTCGTATTATTTCGTCGTACCTTCTCCTTTAAATCCTTTATTAGCCAATACGAATTAGATTATAGTTTACATCCTAAAAAATACATATATCGAATGAAAGGTAAAAAAAAAAAGGGAAAAAATGGAATAAAAATTTGTAGATGGATTATTATCCGATGGAAGGAGACATAAAACGGCGTAGTAGAAGCAGTCCTCTGGATCCTGGACCTCGGATGCTGGGTCCAAAAATAAAATCTCTGCCGAATTGGTGATCAGAAATAGTAACGTTCGGAACGGATGTCGTTGACAGAGGTTGCTCACATTGGCCCAGCAATGGGGCAAGTTATTGGAGCTCATCCATCGTTAACGATTCACCCACGTGAATCAAAATGATCTTGGAAACATGTTTTTCTTCTGTATTTTATCTTATTCGTTAAACATATATATATGTGATCTCTGATTATAAACTTTTACAATTAAAATTAATCTTTGTGTATATATTTATTATACTCGAATAATAAGAAAACTTATATGTAATATTTATTTAAAGATAACAATCTTGATTTTCTTCCCTTATTACCTAATCTAACGATTATTATTTTTACCAATAACACTAACAACCAATCGAAACGTTACAGATATAATATTATCTTGTATGATTCAATAAGATAATACTCACCGACGAATAAAATCCCTTAAGTAAACCGTCCGAGTATAATCAACGATGAAAATAAAACTGGTGTACTCTCTCAGATCAAAATAAATTCACACGAAAAGAAAGAATGAAAGAAAGAAAGGGTAAGATAAGTTTGTAAAACTTCGCGCACTTGTGATTGTATTAAAATCTGGATAAGAATCTTCTTTTTAAGAATATTAACAATTTTGAGTTAGAAGAATCATTTTCTATTTTGAAGAATTTCAAATCCACTAAGAGATGAAGAGAAATCAACTTAGTCGAATAAAATTGAATCTAGCAAATATCCAAATACGGCAAAAAGTTGATCAAAATAATGAAGAGAATAGGATAAGAGAGATCTTATAGAAGACAAATAATAATTGAAAAAAAAGAAATTAATCGAATTAAAGCGTCGTCGTCTATCGTAAAAGAACCAACCGAATCGTAGTCTACCTCTAATCCGTGACCAAGTTCATGAAGAGACTGTCTTCAGCATCCGCGTCATTGGTCCACGGTGGGCGCCCCGACGCTTGCCGGCGCTTTTATATTTAACTTTGGCATCATTCGACCTACGATTTAAACAAGCACCAGTTTTCCTTTACTCCGTCCATCATTATTTTCTTTCTTTCTTTTTCTTCCCTTGTCTATCCTTTTCTTTCTAACATTTCTTCTTCTCCTTCTTCTTCATCTTCTTTACCACCACTACTACTCATCTTTTATTCGTAACCGCCCTATTTTATCCTACTTTTTTACTTCTAAATGATGACACGTGCTACCTTAAGATTCTAATGACGTTACTTGCTTTATAGATCATCGATAATTTTGATCGTTTTTGGATGGAGTATGAAATTCATTGAGGAGGGGGAGGAAATATTTATCTGTTGTATTAAACTGTTTAATAGTTTTTCTCCTAGGTGTTTTCGTTATAATTAATATTTAGGAATTTAATATATATATACAGTCAAACCTGTTTTTGTGCAATAGATAGGAACTGCATAAAAGAAACCGTAGAAAAAGAAATATTCGTAACAAATATGAACACCTAAATCCGACATACCCCTTCTTTCAGTGTACACGTGTACATTAAAATAATTAAAATTCATATACCGCGTAAAAAAAATCTCATAAAACAAATCGCACAGTAATAAAATCACACAAACACAGGTTTGACTTTATATTAGAATAATATAGTTCGAGAGGTATTTTATATAAAAAGTATATTTCAATTGATATTTGTTCACAAGTATGTTCTTTTTTTCTTGTAGATATTTATATTACGTATGAAAGTAAATATCTAATAAAATATAATAAGTTGAAATAAGTGGAATATTGTTTAACTCAAATTAAAGGAAAATTTAATTCACAAGAATACAAGGTCTTCCTTCGATTTTATTTCTTTTAATAAAATTAAAATAGTTCTTTTTTAAAAAAAAATAATAAGAAACCTTTTTAGTTAAGTTTTATCCTTTTTTGTTTTATATACATAGTTAATAAAATATACTTTTATCTTTTGTAATTTTAATTTAAATGACATATATTTTTAAATGTGAAGAATTTGTTGTTTAAATGACGGACAAGTCATCGCCACGTTTTCTATTTTTCAAGTGTGATTTAATTATTTGTAAAAATTCTGGACGATCGAGATGCGTATAAGCAATCGTAAACATTTGTAACGCTATTTTTTCAACGTGCGTATTACCGCTAGAAAACAAATCATGAGCCAATTCTAAACAAGTACCAAAGTCGCATTCGTCAGCAGCTATCGTTGCAAGACGTACAACCTCTTCGAGTTTAGACATTATTTTTGTACGTTCTTCTAAGGAACCTGCCTCGTCCATTTTTGTCAATATTTGTTGTAATTCCTCTAAAATATTATTAACAAAATGATGTTTTAATTTTAAATAATACAAGCACATAAAACGGTGATATATTTATTATAAGTTTCTTACTATCGGTCACTGATAATTCTCTATAACCCAATTGAGTTTTTTTATTATACGGTACAACGATTCCAGCTTTATGAAACGTTCTTACAATAACGTTTCTCTCTCGTTTTATCATCCTATCTGTTTTTTTCTCCAAAGTAATATCATTCTTTTGAGCAAATTCTTTTAATTTCTTTTGTAGCTGCGCTATACCTGACTTTTCAAATATATTAGCCACTTTCCATTTCTCTTCGATACAAATACTGCAATAATATAAATATCATTTTAATATGTTTATCTTACATTATGCTTATCAATGTAACAACATATTTACTTAATTGCACCGAATAAGTTTTCTGCAACCGGTTGTATTATACAATCTATATTTGCTTTATTTTTGGCTACGTATATTGGTTTTTCGTTACATTCATCTCTCCAATATCCAAAATGTAAACCATCTTTGTTTCCTCTGATAATTGTCTATAAAGAAGGATATAACGAGAAACTTATTGCAATGTTTTTCACTAATTATTACAAATTTTGAAAGCTAATATTGAATATAATATTTGTACTAATACGTACTTGAAATTCTGGTGGATCATAATAATATCTCCAATGTCTAAGATATTTTTCTTTATTATTATTTGTATAACTTTTTAATTTTTTACTTAAAATATCAAAAGGACCAACGAGATATAATTGAACAGATTTCAATGCCATTAATGGTTCTTTCTCAGATATAAGTTTGCAAAACTCGTAAAATTGATAAAAATCTTCTGGCATATCCACTAACAATAAATTTTTAATATTTTCTTTCATACTAGTTGGAGATAATATTGTGCATGTATCTTTACAAGAATCATCGTTGTTATCGTCATTGCTGTTATTTGATGATGCACAAGATTCTTCTTTAATTTCTACTGTGTCATCATCGACAACTTTTTCATCATTTGATGTTGTGTCTAAATGTTTGTCATTAATTTCTACACAATCATTAACATTTTTTGTATTGTCTGTATTATCATTAATAATATCAGTCTTAACTTTTTTTATTTGATTTGATACAGAGTTATGTTCTGTTTTTTCCTTATCATCATCATCATCATCATCATCATCTCTTTCTGTTATTTTTCTTTTATTTCCAAACAATGGTTTCTGTTTAATATTTCCTTTCTGTTAATAAAATATATATCTTAAGATCAATATTTATCGAACAATTCAACAAATTACTACTGTATATATTCTCATATAATTTCAAAATTAAAAAATATTACTAGCATAAAATTGATATTGAAATGCAATATAGAATACGTATCTGGAATTCTTTTGATTATTGAATTAAAGAATGATTTATATTTTAATTGAATATTTTAAATGTCATAACATAATGTTGCCTCTGAGAATCAACTTTAAACTTTCTGTAAAAGGCCACATTGGTCTTCAATGATCAGAATTCTTATTTTTTTACAGCTGACAAATCATCCTAACTTTTTTTTTATACAAAATTACAAGTTTAATCAATGAATGTAACAAAATATATACGTTTTCATTTAAGAAATATTAACGTGACATTTGTTAGAAAATAAATTGCATAAGATTACATCCAGTTACATATTCTAACCTAAAAATATATATAAAAAGAAAACAAAATATCTATCTTGACAATCCATTGACATTCAAGAAAAATTATTTCTTTATAATATTAAAAATAAAAAAAATAATATATCACACACTTTTTTATTCGAAGGAGGGTGTTTGTATTTATTAAGGTGCATTGGATTTCTTTGATAACATTTCTTGCCATATCTACAAGGCATTCGTGTATCTTTATTGTATTCTGATAATTCTTCATTATCTGACATTATAACGAAAAGTATATAATTAGAATATCGAAAGAGAAAAAGAAATAATATTTATATAATTATTTTGACAATTTTTTATAAGAAGAAAAAAGTAATATTTTCACAAACAATTTTTCACTGACAACTGCAACAAAATTTAAATTACAATTTAAACTGCACACGCACTCTGTTGACAATAATATGAACGAAATCTAAAAAAAAAAAAATACATCATGCATTTGGGTGATGCTGCAATCCCAACATCAAATGCAGTTTACCTTCTATGTGTTCTTTTAGCCATAATCAAATATACATATTATTTCAATTTCATGTTTAACCTCATATACGAGCAACGGATGAAAGAAAGTTATTATAGTGTCAATTTCTAGGTACATTTTAAAGAAATACTGAAAAAGATTGAAAGAATAAATACCAATAAATGTATGGTTGAAGTTCTTTATACAAAATAAGGAAGAAAGTTGAATGGGTTCTGGAAATTTCTTTAATTCAAAGAAATTTTTGATCAGTTGTTTAACTATTGGATATAAACTTGTATGAACAGTGTTTACCGTCAATATCAAATTATTTAAATTATATTTATTATATAGAAAGAGGTCGAATTTTTCAATCAACCATCATCATGGAAAAATCCCAGAAAATGCCCAAAGTGGCTAAGGTAAAATGATTTTATCATACCTATTGATTTTATTTTATAATTATATATAATAACACAAATTATATACTTATTATAAGAATGCTTTAAATTTAATATCTATAATTCTTGTTTTCTTTTCTTAGGTTAAAAACAAAGCGCCAGCTGAAATACAAATTACAGCAGAACAGCTATTGAGAGAAGCTAAGGAAAGGGATCTAGAAATTTTACCTCCGGTAAAGATAACAATAAAACTTTTATGTAGAGAACAAATTCATTTGTAAGCAGGTTTGCGAATGATTCAGAAAATAACTGTTTGAAACTGTTGCTTTATGAGAAACTAACATTTCTAAACGTTATCTGTTCAGGTTTTCATTCTGATTCTCATATCAGTTCTGAAACGGTTCTATAATTCATTCTTATTTCAATTTTTTCATAAACTATGTCACGGTGAGCTAACATTATTTTAAACGTATTAAAAATCACTGGTTAAACTTGTACTAACTCTGTTTCAAAAAATACACGTTTATATAGAACCCAAAAAAAAGTAATTATTATAAAACTGATATGAGAATCGAAATAGGAAGAATTGCAATTAATATTAATTTATAAATATTACTTTTTAGCCACCTAAACAAAAAATCTCTGATCCCCATGAATTGGCTGACTATCAACATCGGAAACGAAAAATGTATGAAGATAATATACGTAAGAATCGTACGGTTATAAATAATTGGATAAAATATGCTCAGTGGGAAGAAAGTCAGAAACAAATACAAAGAGCAAGGTATACTTGGAGTTGAAAGTTATTAATTTTATAATATTAGTTGTGGTATTCGAAGAATCTCAAGATCAAAGATACGTATAATTTTTTTTAGATCTATATACGAACGGGCTTTAGATGTTGATCATAGAAATATTACACTATGGCTAAAGTACACTGAAATGGAAATGAGAAATCGACAAATAAATCATGCTAGAAATTTATGGGATCGAGCTATTACAATTTTACCTAGAGCCAATCAGTTTTGGTACAAGTATACATACATGGAAGAAATGTTAGAAAATATTGCTGGTAAGGCTTGATTAAACAAATTAAAAATGGATATTTAATTATGTAATTTAATTTTATACAAATTTTATTATAGGAGCTCGTCAAGTGTTTGAACGTTGGATGGAATGGGAACCTGATGAACAAGCGTGGCAAACGTATATTAAATTTGAATTACGATATAAAGAAATACAAAGAGCGAGAGAGATTTTTGAACGGTTTGTAATGGTACATCCAGATGTGAAACATTGGATCAAATATGCACGCTTTGAAGAATCCAATGGTTTTATAAACGGTGCCCGTCAAGTTTATGAACGTGCAGTAAACTTCTTTGGCGATGAAAGCTTGGATGTCAAATTATTCATAGGATTTGCTAAATTCGAAGAAGGACAGAGAGAAGTATGATTTTAGGATAAGAATATCTAATAATTCAATACCTATGAAAATAATAATAATTTTAATAATTCTTTGACAGCATGATAGGGCAAGAGTTATCTATAAATATGCTTTGGATAATATTTCCAAAGATAAAACAGAAGATATATATAAAGCATATACTATACATGAAAAGAAGTATGGGGATCGTTCAGGTAATTCACATTTGTTAAAATTACAAGATTTTAACAATCGATAAATATTTATATAAAATAATATAAATTGTATACTCCTAATATTGAAATAGGCATAGAAGATGTAATAGTTAGCAAGAGAAAATATCAATATGAACAAGAAGTAAAAGAAAATCCTTCTAACTATGATGCTTGGTTCGATTATCTGAGGTTGGTAGAATCTGAAGGAAATCCTGATATTGTAAGAGAAACTTACGAACGAGCTATAGCAAATGTCCCACCTACTAAGGTAATAAAGAATATTCTATTATAAATATTTGCAAAGTTTCTAAATCGTATACTACAGTTTTTGTTTATAATATAAAATTTTTTGTATTTATAGGAAAAACAATATTGGAGACGATACATTTATTTATGGATAAATTATGCCTTGTACGAAGAACTTGACACAGAAGATATTGAAAGATGTCGTCAAGTTTACAGGTAAAGTTTATTCGATATATAAAATTATTATTATTATTATATATTATATTATTTTTCCTTTTTTAGAACCTGTTTAGAACTAATACCACATAAACACTTCACATTTTCTAAAATGTGGCTACTGTATGCATTTTTTGAAATACGACAAAAAAATTTGACTGTTGCGAGAAAAACATTGGTATGATATTATTCTAATCATTTTTGTATTATCTGTTTTTATATATAATTTTTATATATTTTTAAACATTTAATTTTTAGGGTATGGCATTGGGTATTTGTCCCAGAGATAAATTGTATCGTGGTTACATTGATTTAGAAATACAACTGAGAGAATTTGATAGATGTAGGATTCTGTATGAGAAGTTTCTTGAATTTGGACCAGAAAATTGTACAACATGGATGAAAGTAAATTACTTCTTTTTTTTTTTATAATATCTAATTTATTTGATATTTTATTTATATTTATTTACTCATAATTCTATTCAGTTTGCAGAATTAGAAACTTTATTAGGAGACGTTGATCGTGCAAGAGCTATTTATGAATTAGCTGTATCTCAACCAAGGTAAATTATGTTTTTAGAAATTGCAATTAAATATAATTAAAATAATGAACAAAATAAATTAATATTTCTATTATTTTTATTATTCAGATTGGATATGCCTGAACTCTTATGGAAATCGTATATAGATTTTGAAATATCTCAGGATGAAATAGAAAATGCTAGACAATTGTTTGAAAGATTATTAGAACGTACCCTTCATGTCAAAGTGAGTTAGATTTTTCAATAAGTGCTTTGCAGCGAAAGGATTAATTAAGTAACATTTTATATTGAAATTAATCAACATTTTTATATATTTAATTACAGGTTTTGATAGCATATGCCAAATTTGAATTAGCTAATTCTCCATCCGAAGATATCGACAATGTTACTTTAGCCAGAAGAATTTTTGAACGTGGGAATGATGCATTGCGTTCAAATGGCGATAAAGAAAGTAGAGTATTATTATTGGAAGCATGGAGAGATTTTGAAAATGAAAAAGGAGACGAAGAAAGTCAAAATCAAATTATTGCCAAAATGCCTAGAAGAATTAAACGAAGAAGACGAATCGTTGGAGAAGACGGAGTACGTTATTTAATATTAGAAAGTTTTCAATACTCTTGTTTAAATATTAAAAAAAAAAATAATATATAATAATCTTCTTTTTTAAAATCTTTCTTTAGAACGATGGATGGGAAGAAGTGTTCGATTTTGTATTTCCTGAAGACGAATCCCAAAGACCAAATCTTAAATTCTTGGCATCTGCTAAAGCATGGATGAAGCAAAAAGCTTCCAACGAAACTGTTCACAATGAAACTAAACAATTGGAATCATCAGACAATTAAAGATATTTCTATGTTTCTTAGATTGTTTACTCATTATTCCATAATATGTACAATTTTATTATATTTAATTAAAAAAAGAAATAGAAAACATTATACGGTCGACTGACATATTTTATATGTAAATATAGTTTATATTTTATAAATAAAATTGATTATAAATTAATATATTAGGTTGTCAAGTACGAAATGGAGCAAATTTTCTATTCAATCGTGTGCATTTTTTGCTCTATTTCATATTTGACAATCTAATACATATTAATTGTATTATTATTATTATTATTATTTATTATCACTTAACAAATAAAACTTGATACTTTTTAAAAGGAATGGTAATACAGAAACTATCTACGATTCTTTTGATCCAATAATATTTACCATAATGTGATAAGATATTTTTTTTTGTTTAATTAAAAAAAAAAGAATAAATAGTATTGCAAAGAAGTAAAATATCTTTTCTATCGTTACTATCGTACACAGATTGCTAGATAAACTCTTAGGATTATTTCATAAACAATTGGAATTAACAAAACAAGGATGGTCGCTTAGTAACAAACACACGTTAATTAATTATTTTATTCAGTTTTGATCAAACGAACGCTGTATTAAGGCGTTCAACAAATTTTAAGTAATTTCTATAGAATTTGAACAATGTTTTCCCGAGCCGCTAAATCTGTAGTCAAATCTCTCAGTCAGCGTAAATGTTACGCTGGTGAAGACAATTTAAAGGTATTTTAAAATAAAACAAATATATACAGTAAGGCCTGTTTTTATTTGGTAGATAGGGACCGTATAAAAAAAATAATCGCACAAGAAAATATTTGAAAATTTCATAAATAAACTTACAATATCTTCTTGCAATGAATTTGCGACATCAGTTTTTGCGACAACGGGTCGATTGGTCAGTTGCTTGTAAACGTATAAAATTAATATTGAAAATCAATTGCAGATAACATTGATTGGGACAACCGAAGGGGTTTATAATTTAAACGCATCACAATTATCGAGACATCAACATTCAACATTTAATACCGTTCCTATTTACGATTTGGCTGGTACCAATAAAAGATTTTTATTCACTCAAAACAAATCGCATCAATTTAACGAAACTGTACCATTTTGTCACGAGGTAACATACTTTTTAATTCAATAATTTTATTTTATTTTTTATGAATCTAATCGTCCCCGAAAGTTCCTTGCCTTTCTTTTCATGTTATCAATTAAAATTTAAAATACATTACTCGTCTATCTACTACATCAATGACTATTTGTAAAATAGAATTCACGAATGTTGAAGTTTATGGGAAAATCACGATCGTATGAGTCAACATCGAAGGAAGATTCAACGATGAAGGAGAACAAGTTATCTTATTTAACCGATCATCATAAACTCGATGTAAACGAAATGAATACTGAGAAACTGGTAGAGGCTTTACACCGTTTACCGATTGGCGAAGAAGTTGGGACGATTAATCATCAACCTTTTGCATCGAAGGTAAGAAGAAATAATCTTTATTTTCATTGTTTTGCCAAGATTGCCCTGATCAAACCTTAACTTTAAGCATAGACTGTTTCGAAGCATTTCATTGCAAATAATTTGTTAATAATATCTTTCGAAATATCTAATAATTGACCTAAATAAGGGTCACCCTAAAAACGGGTAATATGAGGATAAATGAGAAGAAAAATGAACGAAAAAAATTTCTTTTATTCGGAGGAGCAGAGAAAAATGGAAAAGAAAATCTTTCTTAGCGTTTTAAAAAATATTCCAATGGCTACCACAAAACAAAACAAAACAAATATATTCTGTGAACGTAGAAACGATTTCTCGAACGAACGAAAACACAAACTTGAAAAAATAAATATAAAAATAAAACTAAAAAATAAAAAAACCCAATGGAAAATGATTCTTGACATCGTCTCTACGTCTGTCCCCAGGCGGGCGACACGTGCACCGGGAAGTTAAGATCGATGATGACACGAATCCTAGATGAAATGGTCCACGACAACAGATACCGACAAGTCTGGCAGAAAAATCACACCTTCAATGAGAACATCATCGATTGGTTATTACTTCGACCGATAAATACGATTGGAAATATCTCCAACATTTTGACAAATTTAAATTCCAATGGAAGAGAAAGAAAATGTCTAAAAAATAAAACCATTTGTTGTAAACGTACTCGTCAAGATAAATCACAAAAGTTAATGACAGTGGCACCATTTGTAAAAGTTACATTAAAAAAATCCGAACATGGGTATCCATCTCTTCCCCCAACTCAGCAATTGACGAATGAACGAAAGATTAAGAAACGTGGGAAGAAGAACAATGACAATGAATCGATTAAATTCCAAAGACATTTGAATGGAATTCATTTGAAGAATAAATCGAAAGATTGGACTGTACCATCAGCGTTTAATAACAAAAAGCCTAGATTGTTGTATGATTTTAATAAACCTAACGACAAGATTAAATTATCTTCTTGTTTTAATTCAAAAATATTTGAAGACAAATATATACGAAATGATGATTATCTCGATTTGAAACGTTTCATAGCAACTAAAGGGAAAATAAAGTCAAGATTTTATGGGACCATAAAAGATGATAAAAAATCTTATTTGGATTCTGAATTAATTAAAATGAAAGATAAACGAAGGATTGTTGATCTTAAAAGTAGTAAATCTTTATCACAAATAATACCACTAAATGATGTCAAGAGTTTACCCATTGAAGAAGATCTGTTAGATTTTTCTGGAGAATTTATTCATGGTTTTTATGGGAGTAAGACAAATTGTGAAATTCAAGAAGAGATTACTGAACATAAACCAATGAAAATTTCAATAGTTAACAAAAAATTGGACACTGTTCAGGATGAAAGTAAAGAATCGTTGACGATTTGTCGAATTGACGATAAGGAAAATGATTTCTACGAAAAGTGGCGACCAGTGGAAAAAGTATCGTCTAACGTGAAATTTATTTTAGAAAATACGAGAAGAAAGAAAGTCATAGAAAAATCTTATTCAAATTCGAGCATTGATTCGTATCATTTGGATGATTTCTTCAAGATTCGTACATTGTCGAGTGGCACGATTAAGAATTTATTTTCAGATCCGAGTAAAGATGATTTAGATGATTGGTTGGAAAGAAATTTTTATTCCTGTGATCAGGAATTGGAAGAACCATGTACGTGTCTTAAAGAGAGAGAAGGATTTTTGTTTTATAAAAATCGAGATCCGTGTAAGAAAGATCCCTGTGCTAAACCAGATCCGTGTAAGAAAGATCCCTGTGCTAAACCAGATCCATGTAAGAAAGATCCCTGTGCTAAACCAGATCCGTGTAAGAAAGATCCCTGTGCCAAACCAGATCCATGTAAGAAAGATCCATGTAAGAAAGATCCATGTGCAAAGCCAGATCCATGTAAAAAGGATCCATGTTCAAAACCAGATCCATGTAAAAAAAAAGGTCCCTGTTCCACATCAGATTTTCGTCCTAAACTTAAAAACCCTTGTAAAACCGAGAAAGCTGATAAACCACCAGAATGTCCGAATAATAAAAAAACTGATACTAGGAAAGAAAAAGAATGTCCTCCAGTTATAAGAGCACCTGGTTGTCCAGATGATTCTAAAAAAGATGGAAACATTTGTAGAATTCCTTCTATTTATTATTTCAAGGATGAGTTCTTATACAAGAAATTATTTAAGACTAAATATCTCAAGTTTATTTTACCTAATAGAAATTTGCCAATTAACGAAATAGATGTTACCAACAAATCGAATGTTAATATAATAAAAACGAATATGGAATTACCAAAATTTTATACACTTGACACTTTTGGTATAAATTATAACATTGAAGATTAATTTCTAAGTTGGTGTTGTGTGTGACAATAAATAATGTTAATTGAATCAAATATTTTACGAACTTTGTGTATGGTGGAAAAACTTTTTTTAATTTAGATATTATATATGTAATAATATATTTATAAAATATATTATATTATAAAATATAAATATATTAATATAATATTAAAATCAAGTTATAAATATTTCGTTAATTAGCATATTATCCTCTAATCAATATCAAAATACATGATTACGTCAAAAAACATCTCTACGAAATAAATATATACATGCAAACTATTTGTTTTTAATTATGATTTCAGCTAAGATCAAATCCAAGAAGTACGAATGTTAAATACCAGGAACCGAAGTACCTTGAAATTGTAAGTATACATTTTTCTAAATCTCTCAAAAAAACCTAACACATAAAAATACAAATCAGTTGTTAAAAAACAAATAATTCATTTTAACTATCATTTCAAAGTGTATAAACTACTTTGAAGGTATTACTTTCTTCATTTAATCTTGTAAAATAAAAAAAAAACATTAAGAGTGAAAATGAATTTAAATACATTGAAATAATATTAAATATACGAATCACAAAATGATCTAAAATCGGTCGCTGTGACTCCACCTCCCTTCTGCCTCTTTCTCGATACAATGTGTGTTGGGCGGGTTTTTAACATGCATATGAAATGTTAACACACACACACACACACATATCTAAATATGTAAAAAACTGTAATTTAAATAAAATACAAAATACAGAAATAGGAAAAAGAACGATTAAAATTAATAAGAAATTGAAGAAAGATAGATGATAATTCGATCGGTAAAAGAACAGCTTTTGGCATGTCATTCAGGAAAGAAGGAATCCTTTAACGATTGTGAATCATCAAAATCAGTGGTCATTGTCAACAAAGAAAGAAGAAGATGAGCCGAATAATTCGAGTGCTGACAGATCACTTAACGATGACTACTTTCCAGAGGGTATCGAGTACGAGGATGAACTTCATTCCGATAAGTCACAAAAAAGATCATCCAAGTCATTGTCATCCGATGAAGAATAATCTGATAATAAGTTTGTGCCAATCTTTTTTGTAATGTCAAATTAACATTCAAATCGGTAAAACTAAACAGACCAGTCAGAAACTGAGTTGTAAATATTTCGTTAATTAGCGTATGATTAATTACCTAATCAATAACAAAATAGTTGATTATGTTAAAGGAATATTTCTCTGAGATAACATGTTCGTAAAAGCTTAAGATTATACGTTTCATGTAAGATACACAAGGAAATTGTTACAAAAACAAAAAACACGTTAAAGATTAAATGAAATCACCGATTAAATGGAAACCAGACAACACGAATTTCTCGACAAGTAGTGTCTCGTTAAAAGTGTTAAATTGTTCTTAATTTTAATTATTCTTATTACGTGATAGTCATTACTTTAGTCGTACATTTTTCATTTATTATTCCTGAGCCTAACGTCCATTAAATTCCCCTACTTTTTCCTTTTTTTTCTGTTGGGTATTCTTATCTCATTGTGTAAAGGAAGATCGATGAATTATTTTGGTACACAGGAGGGAGGTGGGTTAGAGGCATCCTGGTGGGGGGAGAGTGCAGTTGGTACACTGAAAAAAATAAAAAAAAAGATATCAATCGATTTCTCACTCCACATATCCGAGCAGAATAATCAAGGATCATTGAAGAATACAGAAATGAGACTTGGTGAATCTGACTGTGGTGAGGGTCCACCTGATTGGCCAAGAAGAAGTCCCTGCGAAGCACCTAAAGGCCCCTGTACGCCATTGGGTCCACCTGGTTATCCCGCGAAACAGCGTCCAGAAAAAAAACCTTTCTGCGTTAAATGCCCGCCCAAGAGACCGTGCAGAACGGAAAATTGCGATCCGGATGATTGCTAGGTCAGCTGAGAGACTGACAGATAGGAAGAAGGGGGTACGTGGAGAGATAACAGCATTAATGGAACCACAAAAAATACACAAAACAAAAAAAAGAACATGGCAACAAAATATTTTCTTCTTGCTCGAATCGTAGATGGTCCGAAATTTAAACCCACCTAATGGATCGTATCAACCAACGATGAGTTTTATTCTAAAATCAACATCGATGGCATTGAAAAATGGATTAACAATTATGAACTCGCAATTAAACAATTCTTCAAAGATATTATCCAAAATTTGTCATACTTTGAACGTATCGTATCGGCAAGAAAATATTTCGAGATGTTCAAACAATGATACTTGCAGAGAATCAATTCAAGGAAACAAATTATGTTCAAGGATTTCAACATTTTTGAAGAGATCGAAACAATATTTGGTCGAACGTCCATCACTTTTATCCTACGAGTCTTGTCCAATTTGTCAATCATACCCAAAAACGTTTCAACTTCGTCCACCTTATTCAAAACATCTCCCATCATTTCCATCAGGTCCTTGTTTTGAATCTCATACATCTTTTCAGAATATCAAAACTAAACATCTTAAAAATGTGTATCATCTAAAACTACGACCTGTTCAATCGCAAATGTACCAATTAAGAAATCTACACAACTCACGGAGACTTTTAGACAAATCTAATTCTGGCAAAGATTGCGAGTTGATCAGCGAGATATGTAAATCCAAGGAAGAACATTGCCTAAGTAAGACTACTTGTAAGGACAAAGATGATAAATGTTATCCGGAAAAAGTGAAATGCGAACCAATTAAACGTACCATCAAGGAAAAAAAAGAAGATATACCATGTCCAACTAGTTGTATTCGTGGAGAAAAATGTATAATCACGCACAGTAAGAAACCACCTAAAATGGTTTATGGTTCGGTTGAATGTCCACCGCCTAAATTGATAAAATCAAAGACATGTCCAACTATGGTTGATCCTAAACACGATGAGCATGTTTATACAGGAAAACAAAGTATTTTTAATAAACCAAAAAAAGAAGTATGCGAACCACCACCGTTACCTGGTCCACCTACCGAACCAGTTTCATTATGTCCTTGTCCACCTCCACCTAAAATACATCCAGGACCTTGCCCTTGTCCTATTCAGAAAGATCACATTTCTATCAAACCTAATCCACCTTGTGCAATCAAAGACAAATATCCTTGCTGCATACAAACTTATTATTGTCCTCCGAAAAAACCTTGCGAGAGGAAATCTACTTGCGAGAAAAAACCTACTTGCGATGAAAATAAAAACAAATCGTGATATGTTTTAATTGATTATGGTTAAAAGTTAAATTTGTAAGAACGAGAAAATAAGTTTATGGCAATTAGTTTTAACGAAATCTATTTGAAATTAAAACTTTCGGTCTCGTGGATCGATCATTTTCAATCATTCGTTAAATTAGTCGATTTGTTGATCTTCTATCGATTCCGTAGTCACTTGAGTGCATTTTTTTTATATAGTATGAATAGATTTTCTCAAGGTCAAGCATGTTTAAGTCAATGATAAGCACTCAACTGGTCAAGTGAATTAATCGAAAGATTAACGAACCGACTGTTTACGTCAGTTGATTAATCGTGTGACTAATTTCATTTATTCTTAGTTTAGTTTTCTCAAAAAGACGATTATATTTTAATACGATTAATGATTATGCGATTAATTAGATATACTCCTATCGATAATACGTGTCATGAATATTTTCAACAAATGATCGAGTTTCGATTTAAATAGATTTCGTTTGACTGTGTCGATTAATAATTGATTTACATGGAAAGAAATAGGTGGGTTAGGTGGTGAAAGGGTTTAGGTGGTAGAATAAGTAGGAAAAAATAATAAAAAAATATAAAATAAAATAAAGGACGTAAGGCTCGGGAAAGCATTGATATTTTCCAGAGTTAAACCTACAGTCATATTCGAATAATAAACATTATCCTTCTATCTAAATTAATTATAACAAATCTGTAAAAATTCAATGATGAACATTAATAAAAGAAAAAAAAAGAAACTTTGTAACGTAAAAACTCTACAAAAATTTACACGACTTGTATTTTCATAGTTTTCTATTTAGGACAAGTAGAGAAGGGAAATCATAATTGTTTCTGATTAATTAATAGATAAAAGGTGAGTATCTTTTTTTGTTCACTCTCATTGGAAACAAAACTTAATTCTTTTTAAAGTTGTTTTATTGGTATTTATACGATCTTCTTAAAAGTCATTACAGACTTGTTCAAATTCGAATTATGAAAACCACCTATCATCATCATCCTCACGATTATTCTCCCTATTAATTCAGTATTATATGATATATAATCGTCGTTGTAAAAGCGTATATTTACGGAGTAATGAAATTAATTTAAAGAACCACCTCTTGTTTCTCCCTCTCCACTTTCGAAGATTAACCTCGGGGTCTCACGTTTTCGAAGTAGAAATTTTGCAAGGGTTTGTGTATGCGTGTGCGTGTGTGTGTGTCTCTCTCGGTAGTGATTTTTTATGGGGCTAAGAGCGAGATAATATGGGGGCTAGATTGTAAAGTAAGTTGCTCGATAGCTTCCGATTGGTCGGATTCGTGAGTCTTCATCTTTTTTTAGTCTACCAGTTCGACCAATAAGTTACGTTATCGGCTGAGAAAGAGGGGACTACGAACTACGGTGAGGAAAGGATGGAAAGTGGGTGGTCATGGGGGTTGGTGGGTGTGGGGAGAAAACTCAGCGTGGAAGAGAGAACCACCGAGTACGATGGGGTTGTGTTGGTGGTGTTGGTGGTGGTAGTGGTGGTGGTGAAGGACTGGGGTGGAAACGAGCGGGATGGATAAACTTCGAAGCGACTGTCCCCGAGGCTGATGCATAATTCAGGAATCGTCACCGGCGAGGATATTGCCAATTTGGCGTCGATGAAAATACGATCGGATTTGTCGGCTAGTCCAGAATGCCTCTCGTCCGACGTACATCCAGTGAATTTAACACCTTCGCCCAACGTGCGCCACCCTACCGTGCAAAATTGCATCGAAACCAATCCCCGATCGACGGTACGTATGTATGTACGTATCTAACTATGTATGTATGTATGTATGTATGATATGTGTGTGTATGTATGTAAGTACATTTTAACTTTATCGATATTTTTATCTCGGCACTTTTGTATCGTCTACTATACCTCAACGTTTCTTAAACCCTTTAAGCGCTACGAATTAAACAAACGTAAGATTATCCTCCCTCGTTTCGAAATCATTTTTAGGTTTAGCCTCGAACATAGGACGTATTTAATTTCTTCAATAACGGCGATTAAAGAGAGAAAAGTTAGAAAAATTTTGTCAAACTTTGATCGAAAGTCATTATACTGATGGATGATGGATTATCGGTTATTCATGGTTTTCGTAGTAGCCAAAATTGTAGAGGACAGTTTTAACGTAAGTATGGCGAACGATTCAAGAAGGGATGACGATCGTATGTCTAACGGTCGACGATTTTCCACGGACGTGGGGATTCTCCAGGGAATCATGAAATATTAATGGAGGAAAAGATTCTCTTCTATGAGGAAGGAAGGAAGGGTCGGCTCCTGTTTCTCGGTTGAAAAGAATAAATTTCAGATTAATTCGTTTCTTTTCCTTTCTCTCTCTCTCTTTCATAATCGTTAATTACCTTGTTATCCGGTATAACCCAAGATTAATTTCGTGTATTTACAAGGTCGTGGGTGCTATCGATCATGATCGAAAACACTGATGGATTATTTTATTAAGAACACCAAAGAGAAACATAGAAAAGCTTGATACTTTCGTAAATATATTTATCCTAACAGACAGAGAGAAAGAGAGAAAGGACCTGGGTGACTTGGCCACTGGTTACAAGGAGGCGGAAAGTATCGAAGATTTATTGTACCGGATGCGCAAATACGGTGAAACTTCCCCGTATCCGGTCTGGCGAAAAGTTTTCTCGGTATACGCCTATTATTCCTTCTTTTTGCTCTCTTACTTTTTTTTTTATGCCACCACCCCCTTTCTCTTTCTCTCTCTCTCTCTCTCTCTCTCTGTCTCGAGGACGAAAGAAAGATACAGCCATTTCTCGTTACTAACGCGACTTAAATTTACTTTACCCGTCTGCATAATAAATTTAGATCCTACTCTATCGAAAATAAAAACCCAACAGTATTTATAGCTACATTTCAAAATTCAAATCTATGGGAATTCAATGAGAATCCTATCAAGTTTGAAATTTAATCAACGATGTTATACAATAAAGTATTTGAAAAGAGTGTTATGATTAACCTAAAGGGTGGAAGTAAAAAAATAAAACGAGGATATTACGTAAAGGAATTTTCTGTTATTCTTGTTTGTTTTTTTTTTGTTATCGTATTTTTGATTTTCGTAAAAATAATCAAGCACTCGGGTAGTATCTCCCAGATGGCTTTGGAAGAGTCGAGTTTCCCAGGTCGTGGAAAGTTTTTCTTCTTCCCGGTCCGGTTTTACACGGGAGACCTATACTAAGAAACTTCTAGCTAAGGAAAAGCCGCGCGCGACTATCGACTGGAGGGTTAAAAATTAGATTTCCTACTTCCGGGATGCTAGGAGAACCTTAAAAGGGGAGGTAAGTGCGGACAAACGTCTTCCTTTCCGAAAGGGCTTTTTACTTTTATTGATATATATATATATATATATATATATATACTGTACACATACACTAAAACCATTTCCACTATCTCTTTATCTATCTATCTATCTTTTTCTCTAACTTTTTGTATTGTTTTAAAAACTTACAAAAGAAAATGGAAAAAAGACACTAAAAAAAGATGTAAGGAAAAAGAATTTTGTTAAAATGATTGTATTTTATTAAACGTCATTGTGATCATTTTGAGACGTTTATTTTGAAAATGATGTATAAATCTATTTAACAAAGAAAAAAAAAGGAGGGTTATTTAAATAAAAGAATATCGTAGTTATCTAAAAGATCCTTTTTTATGCACTTCCTGTCCATAATCATCCAACTATCTAATCCGACTATACTCACAGGCACGACCGATCACTTTTATCGTCAGCTTCCCCTAAAACTAATTTAACGGTTGATGGTTAACCACCACCACCACTACTACCACCATCAACCAATGGGGGGTATGTATCGTTCTTCTCGTTCCTTTTCAAGGATTAATATAATACGTGCTTAAAAATTGATTAAATTCGTTGGTAACAAAACTACATTTCGTTGTCGAGATGTGAATTTAAAACTCTTCAAACACATGCTCTCTTTTGTTCTTAAAAAAGGAACCCTCGAAACCGCGGGGTCACTGTGGCGAATTCCTTTCTCTTGGTGCGTGAGACTGACTTTTCGAATGTTCACTTTGCAACTTGTACGAAGAAAGGGTGCACTCGCTAAGAAATTTCTCGAGGACTTTGGTCTTGAAATGATGAACGTGTTAAGGGGTTAGTTAAATTACACATCGAAGAGGGGAAAAGGGATTTACAAATCGAAGAAATACGAATAACCATTAAGTGTGGTTATCAATATTTCTTACATTTACAATTATTATTTCAAGTATAATCATTTTATTATATTTATAATATTAATTATATGAAATCTAACTAATATGAAATTATGTATATAGGAATAACATTTTAAGTGGGATTAAATTTGTTTCTTACAATTATTATTTCAAATATAATCATTTCATTATATAATATCAACTATATGAAATCTAACTGTGAAATCTAACTATTAAACCTAACTATATGAAACTCTATGGTATATATAGGAATAATATTTTAAGTGGGATCAAATTTGTGTCTTGCAATTATTATTTCAAGTATAACTATTTTATTTTATAATATTAACTAAATAAAAAAAAGAAAAATATTACCAAAAATATATAATAAAAATGAGACATAATCTCTCTATCTCTATTTCTCTCCCTTTTTTGTTTTACATTGACTTTCCCAATAAAAAAGAAAAACAAGAAGAAGAAGAAGAAGATGGTTCTCACATATGACCATATATGTATTTATCGTATATACATAAATTCGTTAAGACAGAAGTATCGAAGCGTGGAAAACCGATCATGGAACGCTTCATTGCTTCACCGTTAACCCCATAATTAGTACTACCGACATTGGACCAATTCTCTAGAAACATCATAGATAAAGCAAAACCATTCGATATGTGTGTTTCACTCTTGGAGAGTAGTATATCATAGTGAAAGAGGGGGAGAAGCTCGATTATGACATAGACTAACACTCAGCAGATTCTGCGAGTCAAGCAGCTCAGAACCCACCACCGTCAACCAACCAACCATCCATCCACCCACCCATCCTACCTCTTCTAACCCCGTCCCGCCCCTTTGGGGGTATCCACGCAGCGTGATTTTCTGATTAGCAGCGGGTCGACTGGCTGCGGTTAACCGTTGTTAGGTTGTCGCTCGATTGGTATGCATGGGCTGGGACTCGTGCCCATGAGGTGTGTGGCTTTCCGAACTCACCTAAGCTCTCTCTCTCTCCCTCTCTCTCTTATTTGCTCGCTATTTGTAGAACGAATTTGTATAGTCGTCTAGTTAAGAGAAGATATTACAAACAATACATATATACATATATACATATTATTATTTAATTTTTTTTCGTTGAAATTAACGTAAGAATAATGAATTTTATTTTTTTCCCCAACCCCTAATACATTGTCTTTAATTATATAAATAATTTTTGTAATTATGTATATGCATGTAATTATTTTAATCGTATCTCTATTAGAATGCACATAATATTTTTACGGTTCATTTCATTTTCCCTCTTCGCCTAATTTTGTTTAATTTAATTTCTTTTTTAATCTTTGTCTTTTTATTTATTTTTTTTTGGTATATATGTATTCCTTAAGAAAAAGCTGTAAAATATTAAAACGGTAGAAGGACGTTCTATTTCGCGTTCAAGTCGATGGCCATTTTTCAGCGGTTGACTCTGCTTTGACACCACTCCACTCAACTACACGACCCTTCTCGCTTGTAACAGGGAGGAGGGCTTTTCGTAATGACCCATTCCCTTTCCCTTTTCACTCACTCTCTCTCTCTCTCTCTCTCTATCTTTCTATTTTCATAGGGTTCACGTGTGTAACGTTGAAGAGAGGGAAAGAGAGAGATAGACGAATAGAGAAAGAAGGAAAATATGTGTGTGTGTGTGTGTGTGAGAAAGACAGATAGAGTAGTAGTTCGCATGAATATACACGGAGCATGATTGGGGGGTTACAATTTCCCATGGATAATGGCACTTTGATTACCCCGTGACGCCGTGCGTCCTGTCAAGTGGCACGCCAAACCATAAATGACTGACGTTGAGAAAAAAATAACAATAATAATAATAATAAAAGAGACTAAATTTTGACTTATCGTACGGAACGTTTAAGTTGTCCTTGTTGGTAAAATACTTTTCAAAACTTTAATATTAAAATTGCAGAAATAAAAAATTCTTTATTTCTTCAACGTTACACACGTGAACTCAAAAACGTCATTTTACCGAGCATGGTAGGTTTAGTGTTAAAATAATGTGATGTGAAATAACTAATAAACTAATACATTTTTGTTTTAAATTTTGTATTAGACCAGTTTCATAATTATGGGCACATATATCGATCGAAAAATAACGGTAAACGTATGCAATGGTTCTTAGATTCGACTAACTCGATACTACTATACTATTCTTCTATATACTGAAAAGAATAAAATGTAGAATCAATCCTTTCGATTCGCCGCCATGCTCCGAAGTACTTGACGTTTAAAATACACTTATCAAGAGATTTTAGTTCGCAGACTTTGAATAGTATTGCTGCTCGACCTTCTCGATTGCCTCTTCTCAAATGTGAAACCTGGTAGCGACCGAACGATTTAATCGTAAGACTCAAGTGTTCCTTTTGTTAATCTTTGAAGGATAGAAAAAGGAAGAAAGGAAAGGAAACAAGAGTACTAGGGTGAGAGAAACCTGCGAACGAGGAGAGAAGTTCGTCAAAAGTAGGGAGGAACGATACAATAATTCTATTCGAATGATTCAAGTATAGTTAGAACAATAGATACATGATTTATAACTTCAATGATTCGTCGTTCAACGGAAAAAAAAGTAATGTAATTTAAATAAAAATCGTTAAGAAACATTATTTTTTATGATTTATTTTGAAAGTGGTGTTAGTGTAGATTAAAAAAATTAAATAAAATAAGATATGAAATTATGAATTTAGTATAAACTTGACACTTTCAATATCTCAACAAACATTAAAACTAATAAAATAATATAATTTGAATAAAATCAATTTATTCATTTAACGTATATGTTAATATGTATTATATGTGTTACATATGTAAAAAATGAATGTGTCAGTAATATACTTGTATGGTTATATACTTGTATACGTGTTTATGAAATTGAATATTCAAAGAAAAAAATGTATAATAAGTTTTCTTTTTAGATAAAATCGAATAAAATCGAATAAAATCAAATGAAATGAGTTTCGATCGGGTCTAAGAAACGAAATTACTCGATTACTTGGAAATTTATAATATTAAGAAAAAGAAAGAAAAGAGAGGGATAATGGAAAGGTAATAATGTGCGAAAAAACGAAGAAAGAGTAATAGAAAGTTATGTTGCAATGGGAAAGAGAGAGAGAGAGAGAGAGAGAGAGAGAGAAGAGAATTGACGAAAGCACGATGCACGTGAACACGTGTCGTCACGTGTCGTTGAGTACGGTCAAACCTCAATTTATTCTTGCATGTCCACGTGTCCAAATGAGCAACACTTTGAATAACACTCCCGTCACGTTGTGCTTCGGAACATGGCTCGACAGAGTCCCCATAGGTTATGGCGTCTCTCTATGCTGTAATGCATAAATCAAAACCTAGCAAATAGCATTTCTCGAACGTGTATTACCTATCACCTCTACACGTACTGTCTCTCTCTTTCTCTCTTTCTCTCTTTTTCTCTCTTTCGATAGGTATTGGAGAATTGGGCAGGGATAGAAGTGGGTGTTGTGAATGTGTAACAACATCGAGTAACGTGATTCTATCAAGAGTTGGGGACTAGTTAATTTGTAGAAAAAAGATGTAGACAAAAATCATGAGACTTGTGTAAAGAATGAACGAGAATAGTAGGAACCTTATGGGAATTGTAACTCATTTTCACGAGGAAATTATGTTACGATGGACTCAAATTATTCTATGAATTTAATCGAATTTATACATTGATAGATAATATTGACATTTCCATATGTATGTAATATTTTCAAACGTAAACTATTATTTTTTCTCTTACTCTCAAAAATTTAACTCAATAATTTACCATACAATTAAATTATATTATGTGTTACAATAATGAACATAAAATAAAATAAATAATTGAATCGATACGAAACCCGTGATTAATAAGATGACTTTAAATAGAAAAGGAACAAAAAATATTAAGAAAAAAGAAGGGGAAAGAAATGTAAGTGAAGGAATGTTGCATAAACAACAATTATACTTTTTCGCAGAGCGTCAAGCCGAAGTTTCATCGGTCGTAGAAACTTATGGAACGAGTATGGGACGGGTAGATGAGGGTGGAGTCTCTACGGCGCCAGACAGAGGAATAACGTCTATGGGGTAGAATGGTTTTCGGGGGTTGGCTCGCGAGGGTGTGATATCGTTTCGTTTCGTTTCGTTTCGTTTTCTAGGAGCTGCTTTTCCCACCCTTTTTTTGTACCTCTTTCTTTTTCTCTGCCTGTTGTCCATTGTGTCTCTTGGTCGCGTAATTGAACATCTCACTTCCAAGTCTACGACGATGAGACGACTTTTTACGTCGTTTGATATTACTGAACGAGATATGTACCATATTTGATAGCTTTGTTTTACTAACAAGAAGAATAATTTACAAAAAAGCATACTTTTGTTGATTATAAAAGTAAGAAAAATAGAATAAATTTCACGCTAGTCTACAAAAAACAAAAAGTAAATACATTACACTGTATACCCATGTGTTCTAGAAAACAATTAAGTTACGTCTGACAAATTTGAAGTTATTCAAGTAGCCTGCTGTTTTACATGCTTCGACTTGGTATACTACATATGTAACAAGTATATACAAGTGTATATGTATATACAAGTGTATATGTATATACAAGGCACCATAGATGTGTGTATATTGAAGGGAGGAAAAGTGATAGAGAATTGAGATAGAGAATATTGAACACGGTAGTCAAGTAGCGTGTTACTATTCGAGACTCGGGTGTTAACTACCGGATGGTTTACGACCTTGTTCGAAACTCTTACGGGTAAAACTGCGAAGACTAACACGTTGATACTACGACGATAGAAAAAGTTACAAAGAGTGAGAATAAGAGAGAGAGAATGAGAAAGAAAATGAAACAAAAAGAACGTAGGTTATCGTCGTAGAGATAGAACGAAATCGTTCCTAAAGCAGGCTACGAGAATATGGGGGGGGTGAGTGTTGCTTCGTTTTATTAAAAAGGCCTCTAAAAGAGTGGTGATTTTAAATTCCCAGACGGAATATGAAAAATCTAAGGCCCTCGTAAACTCGAATGTTATTTTTGATACCCTCAGAGAGTCAAGTAACGTTGATGCGAGAAGAAAAATACGAGTATGTTTATTTTTCTGTTCTATCTTTTCTTTTTTCTCTTTTTTTTTATTAATAATGATAAAAGGATCTCAGAACGATGGAGGAATATCTGGAAAGATAAATTGTTTTTAATACGATATGATATAAGCTACAGGATTTTATGTTATATTTTATAGAGAAATTTTCTTGCGAGACTGTCTCCGAGGAAGTTACAAGAGTTACACACAAGCTTGTAGAAACTTAGATAGTTTCAAACTAATCGAACCACGCACCTTGAATATTCAACGTTTATTCGAGTTATCAGTTGAGTTAAGGCAAAATGAGTGGTTACCTTTCCTACGATACCAAGGATAATCAATCATTTTCTTGGACAGAATCATATCGACTAGGAAACGTTTTAGTTTTTTAATATTTTTTTCTTTTGAATATTAACTAAAATTGTTTATAATCTAAATAACCATATAATGATTTTTTTATACTATATCAAATTAATATTAATTAAAATATAGCAGGTATCCATAATGGGGACACAAATATTCACTTGCGTGAACTAGTGGCATGTCACAATTTGAGTTAATCTAATCTCCTCAACAAACATATGTGCATAGCAAATACATATATGCATATATGCTTGTACGCATGTGCATTGTGCTGTCTATAATGGGGTCACTGGTATATCCATAATTGGTCCTTTTACTATCCACAATACACACATTCTACTCGTTCGTTTCAAGTTCATGTATTAATTATTAAATTTATTTCAATTGAAGTTAATTATTTAAATTGTACAAGTAAAAACATTGATTAGAGTGTCTGACGTAAAAAAAGTTGATTATATTGGTTTGAAATATGATTAAAAAATTGAAATATTCGCAGTCACTCTTAGTGTACATAATAGGTGGACTTTTAGATTATATAAATAAATAAATAGGTAATATATTTAAATTTGAATGAGAGAAAAAAAATCATTCGTCGTATTAAAACGGAATCCTTCGAAGTTTAGTGTCGGTGAGTTAGGATTTATGAGAAAGAGAAAGCTACGCGATTTCGGACCATGAATTTCTCAGTATCTACCGATTCAGCGTTTTCCATTGTAATCGTTCGAGGACAATGATACCTAACGTCGGATTTATGAGCTTAAATTTTCCTTTAAGGCGACTATCCGGGAGTGTATGCAGCCTTGCGAATGTCTATAGCCAACCCGATACTTTACGAGTGAAGGATCGTTCGTGTTAGTAATTGTTTACCGAAGGTAAAACCGATTAAATCAACTTATATTCGAGTTTAACGATTGTACCAAACGATAAATAAAATTAAATTGTCCTCGATCCTTGTTTATTTTATTTCCAAAAATTTTTTATTCGTTATTATAAATTCGATTTTACAAATTTGATTTTATGAATTAATTTCACCCGTGTATTTTAATTAATTGTTGATAGTAAAAATTCAATGTTATTAAAAATTAATTTAAACTACATCCCACAATTTCCTACCTTCAAAACAGATAACAATATTGTTTAAATAAACTTATTATTTTTCAAATCGACCTGTTCCTGTCTGATATGGAAAATCAACGTATGCGGTACGAGAATTAATATAAATCAGTGTACGTTACTGTGTGTAGAATATTTTCTTAACGTCATAATCATTTACGTATTTAAATATATCATATTTATTTACTAACGTACTCCAATGAATCGATAAATAAAACTTATGTCTTCTAAAACACATTGTGAATGATGTAAAAAGAAAAATAGAATCAAACGAAGAGGAAGAAAAGAAATGAAAAGGTGAAGGGAAGAATGTAGGAGGAAAATGGGAGGAAAAGGGGTAACAGGGGTGACAGGGGTGGCAGGGGTGGGTGGAAAGAAAGAAAGGAAAAAAGAAGAACGGAAAGCGACGTGTCGATGTGGAAGAGCAGCCGATCGTAGCAGGGTAACTTGATAGGATGATTTCCGGAAACCGACTCCGGACCACGCCTTACGGGAATCGTCAGAACGTGACTGGTATGAGAGTCGAGTTTGGTCAGTCATGATATTCATGGCCTGAGACCACTTCGGGGCCACCACAGCGACTCGATACTCCGCGAGTTATTTGATCCGACGACGAGAGATTTGAATATTTTAGAAAAGGAGATTCATGTATATTTTATTCTCTTCGCGCGTATCTACGTACGTACGCACGCGCCATATTCGAGAATGAAAGAGAGAAAAAGAAAAAGAGAGAGGAATAAAAAAAGATATAGGACATAGGGAATCGGACCGGACGAAAGGTAGAAACTTCTGTCAAAGAATCATCGTATACCGGAATAGATTTTCCATGATTTCATAGCATCGTTTCATCCTCATGGGATTATACTACGACAAATTTTTCCTATCGTTCTTATTCTATTTCTCTTTTTTTATCTCTCATCCCTTGTACCATATCGTTTGTGGTTAAAAAAAAAAAGAAAATAAGAGAATGAATATTTTTAGTTAGTTTCTGTAATTTTATTTTTCTTCGTGGTTGCAGAAAATATATCTCTTTTATTATATCACAATTTCGTTATTGCTTCTATCTAGGATTCAAATCATTTGAGTTCTTATTTATTTGAATATTTCATCCTAATCTTTTGTTATAGTTTTCTATGTCAGAATATATTTCATACCTGTATTATACTAAATATATCTACTAGAATAATTTTCTATATCATAGACAACCAATGGCAAAGAACAATATCCTTCAAAACACAAAAAATCTTTGCCTATTAAAAAATAAAAATAAATACTTTTGGAAAAGAAACATCCGCTCGAGTTGCAATTGTAAAATCGTGAAACCGCAACACGGTATTGGTAGTAGTGGTAGTAGTTTCGATAGATCACGTTCGTGTCCTCGAAAAAAAAAATAAAAATAAAAAGAAAATAAAAGAACTCGCGTACATTCGTTCGTTCGTTGGTTCGTTCGGTTGAATTGAAAAACGAAGCTCACCCATATGGCGTAAATGCATTGTCGTTAGGTGCACGCGCGTCTACATGTTTTCATACAAAACGAATGAACGGATTTCGTGATCCTTGGTTGAGAGGAGTTTGCAAATGTATCGAAGAAAACGGCCAGCAGGTGCCTAATTTCATTTCGCGGTTTATTTTTCATTGACAAGCGGTGATCCAGTGATTATGGCTAGTAACAGATTTCTTCGCGAAATCATTAAGCATATGTTTACCCCTCAACCCTCTTCCTCTTCCTTTTCCTGAGCTTCGAGAGAGTTAGAAAGGAACCACCAAGTAAGCAAGGAAGGAAGGAAGGAAGAAAGGAAGGAAAGAGGAAGTTAAATAAAGTTGAAGAAGGCCGTGAAAAGATTTCCGAGACACATGGTGGCCCACTAAAGTCACGTCCAGCCGTTAAAAAAAACCGCAACACCGATTCCGCACTGCAACTGCTGTTGCTGTAGCTGTTGCCGACTACTGCTGCTGTTACTTCTGCCGTTACTGCCAGCTATTTTGTTGTTTCAAATTTGTTTTACTAGTTTTATTCTTTTGGCTTTCGTCGAGATGATGGCCAGCACGCGATCGCGATCAACCCTACTCGCATATTCTCTCTCTTAGTATCTTTCTTTATTTATTTCTTCTTTTCTTTCTTTCTTCTAGACCCATCGATTATGTACACGGTGACTAGGAAAAATATCCCGAATATAGTAGGGTCTCGGATAAATATGTTTAATCTGACCATGATATTAATTTAATATTTTGTTCGATAATTTTATGTTTGTTTATTATATTCGATTAAAAATTATTAATAAAATGGAAAAATAAAGGAAAAATAATAAAGAAATGATCGTAAAACAAGTGTATGATTTTAAATATCGTTCAGGAACACCGTATACATGAAGAAGACTAAGGTTTGCTTTGCGTTAGGATCCCCGCTTATTTGCACCGGGATAAACCTTTATTCTTTTGGGTATATAAACACGAAAAAGGGAACCGTTAAAAAGCGAATCGAATTTGGCGAAGGTTAATATCGTTCTCGCGAAACGACGGCAGATGAGGGACAAGTGATTTTCGCTAGTCGTCGAGTCTCTTCTTCTTTTTCTTCTTCTTATTTTCGATGATAATAAGAGACACTGTTTTCTTTCATAAAGACTCCACATCACGCGATTCTTCGACCGTTTAGAAAGAACGAGAGTTGATTTCTTTGAAAATTTATCCAAATTTTGTCGTTGTTTCAATAAATCTTCTTTTCGTTTACTCATTCATTCCTAATACGTTATCAAAAAAATTAGATTCCCCTATCTCTCTTTTTCTACCTCGTACGAATGTTTGGAAGATGCAACGATAGGATCAATTTGTAAAAAGGTTTCTCTCATTTTGTTGTTGTTGTTGTTGTTGTGGTTATTCCAACTTGAATTGTTTTTTGTCTTTTCGTGCATTCAAATACGTGGACACGTTACGAATACCGAGATTGTACGTTTACAAATTTAGACAAGAGGAAAATATCAAAAAAACAATAAAGTGCTAACCAAAAATTTCTATCACGAATTGTAGAATTTGAGTTTATTGATTTATGCAGAGATTATTTTTTGTATCTTCGTAATAATATTAATAACTTTCACTAGCATCGATAGAAAATAAACAGGACGCGTAAAGTGAGTAACCATCGAAGAATCGCTTAGCAACGAGCCATGATCAATGCATCCTACGTATACCTGTCTCTATCTGTCTCTGCATGTGTATATATGTGTGTGTGTATATATATATTTATAGAATTATAGGAAATGTAATTTTATGAGAAACGACTGACTAATGAGACTAGTTTCGAAGAAACAAAGAAAGATCTACCGAGGACGACGACAATTATCATAGCCATAACCATTTTCACCGTAATAATCGTTTCACCTTGGACTTTCCCGACACCGCACATATCCCGTTCGATTTATTTAACAAACTTCGTCGAAGAGAGAAAATTATCAGCAGCAATTCTTGAGAATGCGGATACCACATACGACAATTAATTTGAACATTTCTACGTTATATCTTCGAAATATTCTAACAACAACATCCTAATAATCAATTTCTTTCTCGATTCTATTACATTTTACAATTACACACATATACATATACGTATGTTTACCTATACATGTATATAAAATGAAAGAGAAAACTCTTAACTCATGACTCTTGAATAATCCAACTTGTGAAACAATATAACAATAAAAAAAAAAAAGAAAAAAAAAGGAATATCAAGACCTTTCGAGTTTACTTAGCATGAAAGAAAAAAAAAAGTCTAGGTAAAGAAGGTAAGAGGTAAAGATATTTATCCAGTAGGCTTGCTTTAAAACCAATTTCTTTAGATAATCTCGCCAACTTTTTCCATAATTAGCCATAACATTCTACGAAAGAGCATGAACCGAGAGAACTATAGTACCGTAGTGGTATTAGTATAGTCCGGTTTCGGGAAAGAGAAAATAAGGTGGAAAGGTAAGAAAAGTAATGATCGGACACGTAACGAATGGGGTTTTGTTGGAAAGGGGTTAAGGGAAAGAAGAATGGAAAAAAGGGTTGTTGGCAAAGGGCCAAGATTTGTGATCGACGTTGGCCTTGCCAGAGGTCGTGAGCGCGACTTAATGCTCCACGGACTAACAAGAATCAAGCAAGGATGTAATTAGGAACATTAGCGTGGCGGTTAGCAGTTGGTGGCCAGCGCAATGGGGGGTGGTTACCTACATAAATATATATTCAAATATACGAATACGATCTCGAATACGTAGCGAATTTACGTAATAGTTATATATGTGTATATGTGTTTGTGTGTGTGTATATCTTATGAATCAAATATGCGAGAACGTGCGTCGCTTCGTCTTCCGTGAACGCGTTTTCGTATCAACGCTTACATATTTATGTGTAAATGTATGCATGTAGGTATTTGCGTGAATTTGTATGATGGTGTATGTGTATGTGTGTGTGTTTGTGTGTTGTATGTTAACTCCAATATCGAGGAGTCACGCGAAATCAAACCGCCGTAACTACGAAAGTACACCACCACCACACAACTATACTAACTCCACCTGCTTCGGTAATAACAACGATAAAACATGACTGAAATGTTATTAATTTTAATGTTACTACCAAAACGAGTATTACTCGTTACTACAAACTCTATGAAATTCTTACTTTTTATCTGTTTTTCTTTAAATTTTCTGTATATTACCGAGGTTTTTATCTTTGTATTTTATTGAATAAATTAAACAATTTTTCTTGTATATTTTAAACGAAACCTTTTTCTAATGGTTCATTAAATAATTTCGTGATCTATGGTTCATTCTTTATCGATATTATGGACTATGCTAATAATGTGTAGAAAATGTTAAATCATCATTGAGAATGTTGTTAAGAAACTATGAACATTTACGATGACGTAGTTTAAAATATATCGGTCAAGAAAAATGTTTTAAATTTGTGTAATTCGATAAAACAACTTTTGGAGCATCCTATATATACTGAATGATAGAAAAATGAAAATAGAAAGATAGAGATATAGGTATTATCGAGAAGACAAAGAACAAATTGGCGTCTTCCTGACACGACCAAGAGACTAACGGTATCGGCGTTAATGATCGCAACCAATCGACCTTTGAATAAGGCGTGTTACGAGTAGGTATAGCAATTTTAACGATATCTGCGATGAGTAGAGAATGCCAAGAAAGGAAAAGAAAATAATAGATTTTTCTATCAACGATAACCCCGTAAAATGATGATCGTAATCAACCGACGTAGATCGTTTCATAGATCGAGAACTATCGAATCGTTCAAGTTAAGACGTATAGTTGCAAATGATAGGGTAATTGATAACTATAAAATGAAAACAAAAAAACCTGATGCATAGTTCGATTGAAAACGCGATTGCAATGTTTTAAAGTAAAGGACGTGTGGGTGGATTTTAACTTTTAGAGTACAGAATGGAGGAACTTTAGGTCTACCAAGATTAAATAATAAAAACTTAATTTAACTTAACTTAATTTTTTGTTTAATTTACTAACAGCCATTGTAATATTATTTTCATTTATTTAAATAATATAAATATATTTCTATGAATCTGGGTGTGTCGGTCACTGTTAACCCCCATGGCAGTCAACGTGTTAATATTTCAACTTATAAACAAAACAATTTTTATGCGAGGGACTTTAGTGACCCTCACTCCATCATTAATGTTATAAAATAGACTCTGTACTCTAAGGGTTAACCAACCCACGTATGAGTTACACGTAAGGGTTATTCAACAGCAAGTATGTATATTCACGTACAAACACACACATACACGAATCAAGATAAAACAATATAATTCATTTTCTAGACGACTTCTATATGCGTTGAGAACAATCTAACAATTTGATATTTCTTTTCTTTTTATTATATTTTATTTTTTAAACGAGTTGAAGAAGCGGGAAGAAAGAGAGAGGAAAAAAAAAGAAAAATCAAAAGAAAAAATACGCTTTTAATGCGTTTGATTAGTCATGTGCAACGCGCTATTAAAGTCGCGACACACGGTGAAAGGAAAACATAATTCTTCGTTGTCGTAACGATCTTTCTCAGGTAAGGACGAAAACAACGAAGGAGAGTTTAACGAAAATTTTGTCGTTCTTTTTCTAACATATTCTATTACTTTTCTAAAGATTTTCTTCTTTTTTTTAAACGTCTATCGAGCATAAAAATTCGAGATAGGATAGATTTAAATGTAAACTATCTAAAATAAAACTAAAACAAGGGGGTTGGTTGGTAACGAAGATAGATTTACAGTTTAAAAGATGGGGAGAGAGGTAGAGGAAGGTAGGGCAGGGATCAAGAAACGCGTAGGGAAAATTACGTCCTGGAAAGTGTAAGAAGAATGAAAATAAGATGGTATTCTCTTTAGGGGTTTTTTGGGAAGATGTTCCACTTGGTGAGCAACAAATTTCGAACGATTAAAGAACCGTAAAGCCTCGCGTGGACGAGTTAAACACGAATATCCTCTTAAAGAACTTCTCAGGTTCTCTCTCCGGAGGTGGATCTAAATAGAGCCATGATTAGGTGAGATTAAAGTGAGACCGAGTGGAGACTGGTCTGACCAAATGTCCGTACCCTGTTAAGATAAGTCGAGTGCCTATACTAATCGTGTCCCTTCCTTCTGGAGATAGAACGTTTTAGGTCCGTGTCCTCGTCTCGTCGAACCGAGAGAGATCTTTTCGTATGATAAAGAAAAAAGAAAAAGGAGTGAAAGAGATAGTGTGAGTGACTGAGAGAGATGGAAAAAGGAAGTAAACGAAGGGAAGGTAAACTGGCTCGACCGACGTTGTCTAAACTATTTCGAAATGGATGTATTCGCGATATCGTTGTTTCTGTTTTTAGATTTTTCTTTTTTGCTAACAAAAATATCGATTGCAAATGTGAATACGAAATTAACGATTTCGTAGTCGTTATTTCGATTCCTTAAATAAATATATATTTATGTGTAGTTTTTATTTTTATATTTTTAACTCTATATATCTTAACTTTCTTTTTATTTTTATAGATAAAAAAAAAGAATTATGCTAAATGCTGCAAAATATATAGAAAGGAGGAACTCTTTTTTAACACTTTGACTGTCACGTCGAATTCACGTGTTTTGTTCAGAACGACACGATAGTATTTTGTGATGCAAGGTTTCGTAGAAATGAATCATTTATTTGTCGATGTTCTAATAAAAATTTTACATTGTTTAATAGTCCAGTTTTTATCTCAAAGTATATTCTAATTAGTGGTAATGTTTTAAATACGGCAAGTGTAAATTTTCATTCAACTTTTTTACAATTTAAGTAGTCCGATCACTAATGATTAATATGGCAGTCAAAGTGTTAAACGAGAGCTATTACATTCGTTATAAAAATGTTAATAGAAAAATATTACTTACAAATATAATATAAGCGAATTCCAGCAGTTACACTTTACTCCAAGTACTGTGTAGATTATTATCGATTGAAGAGAAGCCGGACAAGTTTTACAATTTTTTCTGTACTGCATTGTTGCATAATTTAAAAAGATTGTATTATTTTAAAATAAAATATATCATGTAAATTAAAATTCTTTAAATATGCGATAAACCTTCAGAAATGATTATACTAATTGAATCGATGATTAAATCCCACGACGATCACCTGAAACAATAAGCAGAATATGTTAATCATCTGTACATATGTTAATCATTTGCACTTCAAATAACCATAGCAAATTATTGACGAGCAAAGCTATAAAAAAACAATAAAATATGACTAAAGAACTATTCTCGAAAGGTTCAAACATGATGTTGAACTTTTTGAAAATAACTCAATAGCCTGTAGTTGCCCTCTTCATCCACAGTTTGTGGGGGCATTTTCTTTTCTGCATCCCCTATTGCAATCGGACATTCCCTACGTGCGAGCATGAAAAGAGCTCTGTTTAAAAATGTCAATCGTTCAAAAAAGTACTCTCAGAATTTGGCAATATTACAACAAGTCAATGATATAGAATTAGAATCGTCCCTGATTCTAAATTATAAAATGATATCAACCGAACGCGACCTAACAAAACCCTAACACAACCTGAAAAGAAAATTTTCATTAGTAAACATCCTGAATTCATTTTACATAGAAAATAAATCTTGCCTTTTGGTCAAGAGATATCTCTTCGCCAAAAGGAAGATTATTGACCATGTAAAATATCGATTCTATTCTAATACCATGCCGTTGTAATATGCCAAATTATGATCCTACTGTTTATAAACGACTTAAAGACATTTTCGCACAATTACCCTTATCTGCTTTTATAATACTAATATCAATGAAGAATATTTCATATTGCAATATATCTATGAAATATTTTCATTCGCTTTCTTTCATCCTTACTTTGAAATAATTCCGTTCTCCGTTATGTGACTCTGTTAAAAAAAATGATTAAAACATTAATTTACGTTTCCCGTTAGCTATCCTAGCTCGTGGACAATCAACAAACTTAAAGTTTATTGACTGTACAGAAATATACGAGCACATTTAATCGAATGTCCTTGCAGATAATTAATTTAATCGACGACCACCTAATAACACTTCGCATTTTTAATATGGAGTAATAAAATCTAATTGGAAAATAAATAATGCAATAAATGTAATGCATTTTCTTGAAATATTATTCTTTTATCTATTTGTTACATTAAATTAAATCAAATATTTCTAAAAGACAAAATCGCGACTATGCAAAGTGTTAATACTTAAAACTAAGTATCAATTTCTTCAAAGACTTTGCGAATTTGATTCGACTCTATCTCGTTCGAGATAGAATCGAAATAGAAATGAATCTTTCAAATGGTTGCAAATCCTTTTGAATCATGATACATAATGAAAATAACAGAACAGTCACAAAATAAATTTACAAAGCAAACATAATAGAATGAAATGAAACAATTTTGCGACAATTCTGTATAAACCCTGAGATGGGACTTCCACTTCTGAGTGAAAGCAAACCCAGAACGATTCTCGGGTCCTACCTGCTTATAATTAAAGTTTCACACATTCATTCAGAAAAGTATGCTACCTGCCTGCCTATCAAACCTATATTTAAAAATGCAAAACATACACACCAAAATATTCACTCCACGATTCTCACACATACCACCAGGGTGCATAAGCCTAAACTAGAGAGCATGCCCCGGGGCACCTCCGACACCCTAGTTCAACCACGTGTTTTCTAAATTTATGGGAATACGTACTTTTTGCTGAAATCGACTGCCAAGGCTAATGATTATTGCAAAAATAACTAATCTCAAAAATACTGGTACATACTAGTATATATCTGCATACTAGTATAATACAAGTATTGTCAAATTTCCACAAATTAATATGGAAACTCTACTAATCAAAACGATTATTAAAATAAAAAAATTCTAAAAATTTAATATAAATATAAAAATACAAGCACGTGTATTTCTTATATCACAAGTGACTCTATAAATATTAATCTAAGTATTGAATGATGCATTATTTAAAAATTATCGCGTAACGATGTACAATCCACATTACCTAATACGCACACACAAGTGGAAGTACATCGTGCAACCACTAGCACAATGACAGTCGCCAATATGGGAAAAAATTAAAACTAAACCCATACTATCAGTTTCTCACACATACGTGTAGCACCTGGGCACACGCATACATGAGAACGCAGAAAGCATGGGGGGGAGAAACGGGAGATTAGTTTATTAGAAACTGAAAAGCCTGAACTAAAAAGCATGATTAAAACATAAACATATTTTTATAATAATTCATCTAAGCGGGCTGTGACTCTACAAATTATTTGTAAGAATTTTTTAATTTATTTATTTAATATTTGAAAAATAACTTAAAATAATTTTAAAATAATTTAAAATAATTTAAAATAATTTAAAATAATTTAAAAGAGAAAAATATATATATAACCTCAGACGACTCCTTTTATTAAGTAGTCTATTTTAATTAAAGAACTAGTCTTTGAGATACCACTTAATTGCCAGAGTCTATCCGTTCGCGATCATAGTTTGTCTTCTTGTTCATTTATTATTAATATCGTAGTGCCGATAAATCAAAATCACGATTATATAAACTATGTACGAAGCAATGCATATAAGATAATTATTACATGCTTTTCTGGACAAAATCGAGTAAATTAATACTCGATTTCACCACTACTAACGCGAGTAAAACACGAAGTTGTAAGAGAAAAGTGCATTAATTGATTTCACCGAAAATTAAATGAATTTAACCGATGAAACAAGAAGACCTATCCTGAACTAATAAAATTTACAATAAAATACACAATAAAATATACCATTTTCATGAATATTTCCAAAACAGGAATTACTCATGTGCTCGTCAACAATTTATTGAAATAATTACAACCAGTAACTCGTGCCGATTCGGACCTTTCATCCTCGGCATGATTGAGCACTGGAGGGACTTTAAAGTTTTTGGCTCACGAATTAGAAGTTCTGCGATGGCTCCAAAACACTCCTACTTCGAAGTAGTATTGAAGAGGATCCATTGAGGAAGACCTATGGAAGGACTCGTTCTTCGATGATGCACACTTGTGAATTTAATAACGCGTTTACGAAAATAAAAAACTAAAGAAAAGTTTCAAATCGCGACCAAAATATTCTTATGCAGCGAACAACATTGACTCTAATTCGCGTTTGATTTGAATTTATTACTTGTCCGATCACTGACTATAAAATTAATACAAAGACTCTAAAATTAATACAAAGACTCTAAAATTAATACAAGGACTCTAAAATTAATACAAAGACTCTAAAATTAATACAAAGACTTTAAAATTAATACAAAGACTCTAAAATTAATACAGTCAATGCAAGTATAAAATATTCTCAAAGACTTTATTGTAATCTTGAAATGCGGTAAATTTTAAATCTTCATTGATGCAATGACTCTAATTCGCGAACAATCTGTACGATTGTTTTTAAATAAAAATACAACTTTATACGAACAAACTCTAATGCAATTTCTGCTTTGCTCGCAGTTAATTTTAATATGATAATTTTCAAAATTTTTTCGCGATACGCGAACGTATAGAAAATAAACGAACGAACGTGCTTCTAATCCGTGATTTTAATTATGTTTGAACGATACAACACTCCCGTTGCATTGTTTCGCGCACGATTGCAATAATAATCTGAAAGAGAAATAAAAAATAAAATATTACAAATGAAAATCATTGAAGTTATCATTGTAGAAATGTTCGATAGAAAAATATATTTACTTCGAAACTTCATTGATGAATGCACGACGGGTCTCCTACCCTTAGGATGACGATGAATAAAAAAATATTAAAAATAAATCCTGAAAAGCTGTAACATACTAAAGATTATAGAACAATATTTCCTGTAAATCATTTCTGAAGGCAACACGCACATTAAAAGATATTTTACAGTTAAGTATCAATGTTAAATATTAAAAAAAATATATTAAAAGTATGTAATATTGGTAAGAAATTATTAATAAAAATCTTTAAAGTTGTTTAAAAATAAAACAATAACAGTACAGAAAACTGAAGAGTGATCTAAAAAATAAACCAATTTTTATATTATCCTATGTAATAAAAAACTTCTTATAATATTAAATTTATCAAAATAATGTTAGAGAAATAAAATTATTTAATACGGAACGTTACGAAGTATGAACTCGTCAAAGGTCGGAAGAAGAATAGAAATCTCACTGTCTTTATCCTTGGAAGTGTCGAATGTTCGTTAGACAGTTATTGTTCTGTTTTTTTTCTCGAGAACGTCTAGCCTACAACACACATATATATATTTTTATAGTATTTACATCGAACGTTTAAATTAAACGTTTATATTCTTTTATTATAATGTTTATATTCTTTCTCTCTCTCTCTCACTCTTTCTATTATATTTCTCTACATTATAAAAGAAAAGAGATAGACATACCTTGACGAATATGAAGAAGACAAACATATAAAGCCAATTAAAAGGTTGAGCAAATGTATTCGTGTTGTATTGACCCATGCTAGGAAACCTGAAAAAATTAAAAAACAAAATTAAATTAGTATAATATAAAGAAAATCATATATATATATATATATATATATATAGGTATATGTGTGTATGTATGTGTACGAGTTACCCATACTATATACATACATAGTACATATATGTATGTGAAAAAATTGAATTTAATAAAAAATACCTTTTATGAAGACACTATTATGAAAAATGATTTATTACTGCTTCATTAGAAATGGTGATAGATATCGATATCGTGGAAATAACTTGGAAAAATGAAAAAGATATTGCTACGTGACTACGTTGGTGACCTTCAATGTCGAGAAAAAGGAGACCGATTATATTTTTACAGATATCTCCCGAACTTTTTAATATTTCACTTTGAAAACACTCACGTATAAAAATCTTGTGTTTATCTATCGTTTGATATATAATAGAAGGATGTACGTTAAGAAATTTCTCTTAATTACCTATAATTAACGGGACGACGAAGCTTCTCTGGTTTCTTCCCCACGGTTGCCATGTACTGAACGCTGATTGGCTGTGCAAATGCTGTCTTGTCTTTTGAAAGTAACGTTCAAAACTACCACATAGAAATTAATAAATTAATATATTTAAAAATATGATAAATAAGATAGCTATCCAACTATAGATTGGTATAAAATCAAACAATATAAAATTAGAAAAGTTATTAAAAAGGTATTAATTATAGTCAGATGAAAATTAGATGAATATTTTTTAAATTAAAAATTAAAATTACTCCTAACAGTTTTTACACGCACACAAGCTTGTCGTCACACGTACAGTAACTCGTCTTTCTTTATAACCACGCTAGTCAAAATCTGTACGATAGTTTATTAATTGAATAAATCAAAAATTTATTAATTTAATAATTAACAAATTAAATATGTACATCTACACAATCTTATAGAAGAGTATTGTCGTAGAAGATATTCTTTAAAAAATGCACTTTACATGCCATCTGGGAAAAAATAAATTCGCACAATATGTATCGATAGTCTCGATATTCTCTTGTTAATTGATCTGCGTTATCGATTAGGTGGTATCAAGTTACTACTACAATTTGAATACTTTTATAAATGGTATACACTATGTTAATTTTTTGGAAAAAATATATAAAATGACAATGCTCTTCTATACGAGAATATTTTTCTATTCGATACGATAAAGTTTTAATGCTAATATTGTCCTTATTGCTCTAATCGATAATGCAGATCGTTAACGTGAGATTTTTTATTATCGACAGATATTAGGCGAGTTTATTCTTTTCATATGGTATACATTGTCAATTGTTTTATGGATTTCTACGCCAGTGAATTGCTTTACGATTGTGTTTTTTTTCTTACTTTATACGATAAAGCTTTCTAGTTTATGTCGTCCATATTCTATTCGTTATTTTCATATTATTTAGAAGAGACGTGCATGTTTAAGTTTAAAATTATTTAATTAATAAATAATCGTATAAATTTTGACTAACGTGGTCATGAAGAAAGACTGGTTATTGTACGTGAGACGATAAGATTGTGTGCGTGTATAAAACGTTTGGATTAATTTGAATTTGCAGGTATATAAATAAAAAAGATTTATATAATAATCGAATACATTCAACAATATGCTTTTAATGCATCTGTTTTAACTCGTGTGCTATTATGTTTTAGAAGATATACTACTCTATAGTTTGATAATAATCTTGTGTCATATTTTTTTGTTTATAAAAGTATATGAATAGTGTGGTAACGAAAAGAACTGCATCGATTAGGATAGTTTTACAAACGTGTATACTTCATTATCGTTGTATGTATGAAATGCATATATTAATGGAAGAGACTCGACAGATTTTAAAAAGGATCCAGTTAGTATTATTTGACATTTATGGCAAACGAGCAAATGCCATATCTATCATTTATTATACTGGTAAGCTTTAATAATTCAAATTTATCATTAGCATATTTATTATACATTGTATCTTTGGTTTTTAATATTTATAAAAATATAATTATTATCGTTTAACAATTCATATATAGTAATGAAATTTTTATAATTGTTTAAACATATGACATAATTTTTAATATTTTATTGTAGGTTAACCATAAGATTGAAATTGGTTTGTGACGTCACGAAAATCGATCGTATTTTATATGCTATGCATACCATGGCAAGTAAAATCCAGCGAAAGACTGCTTACCATGAACATTGTAATTATAATTAGTTTATTTTTATGTAGTAACTTTAATATCATATTTTTAATCCATTCCCCTTGATTCTTTCTATCTACTTCATCTATAGAAACTAATTAAATTACAATGTTTTTAAATAATCGATTAAATAAAAATAAATGATTCATAAATATACTTATTAATTATCTAAATATCAAGAAATAAAATAAAAATCTTTCATTAGGAATAGATAATAGCTGTTCAAAAGTAGGTCACTGTTAAGAAAAATAGGTCAGTGATACAAGAGTAGGTCAACGATACAAAATTAGATCAGCTGTAGAAAAATGTAGTAATAATTCCATACGTACTGAATCTATTGAGAGAAAGATAGGCGAAGATGAATGTCCAAGTTAAACGAGCTCAACGTCGGTACTGTTTCTATCTCACGGTGACTTCTAGGAATTTCGTTAAATATGAAATACACATAGAAAAACATTCCTTAACTACCGGCTTAGTCGAGCGTTCAATGTTTTGTTTACGTTCGGTACTCCCCGTCGTGTCTCGGCAGGTGACGACAACCGTTGTCATTTCGTCGTTAGATTTGTAATTGACCTTCGTGTATGTTCGATACTTGTCGATTATATTCGTAACTACTTTTCATAATAATCGATAGTCTTCGAGCTTCGGAAGGTGAAACAATAATATTAAGAATACGTCATTTATTTCGCGTCACGTATACGTTTGTGAGTATTTTCTTCTTATGCAAGTGATATGCATATGTGAGTGAGTGTGTGTAGTGATAAAAAGTGATACATATATGGATACGTGCAGTTATGGATATGGATATGCAGCAATGGATATAAGGATAAAGTACATCTAAGGAGAAGGTGATCATAATTTTATACCTTGTCAATCTTTTTATCTCCTCTGGTAATTATGTAAACAATTTTCTAAAAAAAAACTTTGATAGATGAAATCAAGCGAGTCTAACAGTAGTTTTCGAATAAGATAATCCATTGAAATTATATTCCAAACTTCTAGATTATAATATACATTTCCTTCGATTAATTAACAATTATTTAGCATATATATACTACTCTATTGCACTTTTCTTATATTTAACGTTGTTCTAACACATATATACATTGGTTTAAACACTACATTCTTTCTAAAGTAATTCAAAATATAAAAGAATTTTGATATCTTTTTAATTAATATGCTTTTAGATAAATGCCACGAACCGAATGTCATTACTGGGCTAAATTATTAATAAAAAAACTTCTTAATAACTTTCATTCTCTTATATAAATCTTCTGTTAGATTTAGACATGTATGTGTATGCACATGCGCTTAGAATAAGATTTCTTAGAAGTGGTGTTAGTTTAACGAGAATAATATTCGAAATGAATAGAATTAATCCCCTCCGATAATCATGTAAACAGCTTTCGAAAAAAAAACTTTAATAGCTTATTTCAAACCAGTCTAACAGTGGATTTCGAGAAGGAAGGTACACAAAGCTTACACTTATTACATTTAAATTATAATATTCAATTATTTCGATTAATTAACAATTATTTAGCATATGTATACTACTCTATTGCACTTTTCTTATATTTAACGTTGTTCTAACACATATATACATTGGTTTAAACACTACATTCTTTCTAACGTAATTCAAAATATAAAAGAATTTCTATATCTTTTTATTTAATATGTTTGCAGATAATTTCTTATTCTTCTTCTTCTTCTTAAAAAAAAACAAGAAAAATATACTCGTGAACGATTTTCACAGATCTCTGATATACATTTTTGTTTGTATAAATCTCGACAGTTTCTTTGAAATAAAAATGCATTGCGAAGGGAACACGCACTCGATGCGTTTATCGTATTACGGTAGACGCCGTCATGCGTTTCGAGAGTCTCGTTTTTCGTTCATTCGGATTTATTTCCCTCGAATCGAAATGCTCCAGCCACGAGGATATCACGTGGGAGGTAGAAAAATAATGTAACACGGCATCGTACCGATAATTCTCTCTTATTTTTTTTTTGTTTTGATATTTTTTGTTTTTTGCAATGGGTGGGTGAGTAGTGGTACAGGCGGGTGGGGAAAAGTTCAAGATAAAAGCAACGAGAAGCTAACAAAGAACAATTACCATTTGTCATGAATGTAAACGGTCCGATGGACGAATCAAATTATGTAAGTAAATATATATATACGCATAATACTTCACAAGAAGAGATTACGAAAGTCCTGTCGTCGCGATAATGCGTTTCGTGCGACACGCACCAGAGAAGAGAGACAAAAGGTGAAACTTTAATGGGTGCTGGTACACAGTTGGTAGCTAGCTAGCTATAGTATGTTAGAAACAAAAAAAGGATTGAAAATACTAACGAAAAATAACAACGTATCGCGAACTTTGAAATTGCTTCTCATATTTGTATGGTGGATAAAAAGTGACGGATATTTTTGCTACGATTCAATGAGAAAATCTGACATTATTTTTCTACCAGCCCAATAAATTTTACTTTACTTTACTTTACTTTGCTTTAAAAAAAAAAAAAAAGGAAAACTTAGAAAATAAAAGTAAGATCGCATTATAGAAAAGGTTGTTATTTTCTTTCGTTTAAACACAGTCCTATGGATGCAAATTATCTTTCTCTCATTCTATTTATCTATTTCTCTCTCTTTGAAAAAGTATTTATTCCTTCTTTTCTCAGCGAACATTCTCCGAGAGAATGTCGAAGGATGGAGACATTTAATTTGTGAACAGGTCCTGTTATCGTCGAGCTAACTCAGCTTATAAATTAGCTACAAGACCACGGTTCGAGATAAAGCTTTCTTTCTCTCTTTTCTTCTTTCTCTCTTTCAGAGTTTCTGTCTCTTTTCTTCTCGTTAGTTTCCTACATCGTATCGACCATTCTTCGAAGAGGTAAATGTTCACGAAATTAAGATATCTACAACCGAGGCCACTAGGCTAAATCGTTCCCATTTATATAGACGACTTACTCGGAGAAACGAATAGAACGATTTATGTCGTTGAAAGAAGAAAACAAAATCTCGTAGTATATCTGAATCCAAATAGATGATGAAAGAAAAAAATCAATTCAATGTCAATGGTTTTAAGAGTAAATATATCACGATTGGTTATTTATAATTTTGGATAATATTTTCTTAGTATTCTATTTGATTAATCTCGAGAATTTCGTATCACGTAAATGGTATTTTTATCGTTGTAGATGCATCGTAAAATATATAACTTTTTGAAGATGTTTTATAGATAGAATTAGGTTTATATAAAACTTGATACGCGTTTAGTGTTAATTAGAAAAAAAATAGTTTTTAATAAATGTTTGTGGAATTAGAAAATCAAAATCAAAGTTAGAATTGAAGAAATGATTTTATCAACGGTGTTAACATTAAACCAGTCAAATAATTGTTTGTCAGATTTTTGATAGGATTTATTTTACAAGTTACAGTACTATTCGATAAATTAATAATTCTTATTGTATAAATGGGTATTTTTATTTGTTATACATAAATCGTAAAGTATATAACTTTTTGTAGACAGGAAATTTAATACGTTGTGGTAGATTGTAGGAAATACACGAAGAAGCATCGATGCGTTTAGTGTTAAATGTCAAGTTCAAAATAGAAAAATTAATATGTATGTATATATAAATAATTATATTAAATATAGCTAGATATATAAAAGAAGGCTTATGATTGGTTAAAGCAAAAGAGAGACATAGAAATAAAGAAAGAAGAAAAGGTAAAGATTAATTTTATGAAACGTCGTTTCTACCGGCAAGATTTCAAATTATGTAAGTAAACGAACCGCGTGAAGAGAGAAATATACACATATGTAATACACATATATATATACAGGATGATTCAAGATAAACGAGAACACAGAATAACATTACTTTCAAATACGAATATAAATGATCGAAATATTATTATGCAAATTATTTTTGTTTTATCATCCTTTACAAGAATATCACAGGCAACAACTAAATTTCCTAAACTTCCTATTGAAATATTGATTTTTAAAATATTGATTTTAAAATGTTATGTTAATAATACTAATTTGTTTCATTTACCATTACATTTGTTCTTTAAAATATAATTTATTTCTTTTTATACAAAGTTATAAGTTACAGTAATATTCAAGCGTTGTCTTTGCAATGAATCACCCTGTACACACGCATATATTCACACATATTACACACACAGACATAAGTATGCGTCCTCGCGTTTCCGACGTGTCTGGTAATCGAATCTAACTGTCTTGTCTCTTTCTCTCATTATATCGTCATTATGTCACTGAGGAGAGTTGAGGTAGTACGCGTATCGCGTTTGGACGTAATCACTACGATTACCTTCGTTCGTATTACTGATTTTCATCGGGAGAGAAGTATTTTTCCCTCCTTTCTCTCTTGGAGGAGTCAACTTCATCGTCATTCTCGTCGTCATGATCGTCATGATCGTCATGATCATCGTCGAGGACGAAAGAAAATTCACTCGTTCGAGAATAGTCGTTCGTTCCTTCGTTCATTCGTTCGTTCGTTCTTTCGTTCGTACATTCGTTCATAATATTTCATAATATATAAATGCAAGATATATAAAAATAAAAAAATAGAAAAAAAATTATAAGAATATAAAGAAAAAGTTAACTATACGAGTGGATCTAAATATCAACGAACCAACATAGCTCTTGTATTATAAACCTTTTTCAACGTCTCATTGAAATCAACACCGATCATGATCATTAGAAGGTTCGTTCTACGTCGTCACGTAATTCATGATTATTTATTCCTTTCTATTCGGTTCGTGTCTTTATAAATCGAAGAAAAAGAGAGTTGATTTTCAAGTTCGTTTACCGTAGACAGATACGAACGTTATTCTAACATCGATTATAATTATGCAAATACACACACATATATACATATCTATGTATAAATGTATTTTTAAGTAATTTATAATGATAGATAAAAATTATCAGTTGTTTTTTTTTCTTTCCTTTTTTTTTTCAACACTTTTTATATTTGATTACCAATAATAATAACAACTCTATGATTTTATTTAATTTCGTATCTAGAAACAATCATTGTATTATGTAAAGTTATAATTTTTATTAATATACGTGAGGGTTGATTGAAAACTTGCCTTGAAATTCATCATTTTATTTTCGACAGAGTATAAATATATTTTTAGAAATCAAATTAAGACTGAGAAACTTTACAAACTTAGATTTTTTATATATATATAATTATTACTAAACTATACGAGTATTATTAGCTGTGTAAAGCATGAAATTGAGGAAATTTCAATTCAACTATGTGCATTCTTTTTGTTTCGTTTCATACTTGATACACGTAATACATTATTCCTTATTTCATCGTTCTTTATGAAAAAAATACAATTTCAAATTTTGTACCGTGTAATATCGAAAACGTGGTTTAGAATTACCGTGTTAAACGAGAAACGTTTGTGTATTTGTATTTGGATAAAAATGGTATTTAAAAATGGTATTTAAAAATTTGCAGGGAAAAATAGGAAAGAAAATGAATGAATAATATTCAACAAACATTACCGATTTACTCTTAATTGTATTTATATTTGCATTAATAAAGAAAGGAAGGTGAAATAAGGTGTTTAATAAGAATAACAATAATATGAGCATTTCGTGTCACGGTAATAAGAGGCAGGGATCGGCTATCTACTGGGGTCCATGTCGACGATAAGCGGTGTGCATCAATCACTCCCACCTTCTTTTCTCCCTTTTTAATACTTTCTTATTTCTTTTTTCTTCTTTTAACCGACCCCACCACATTGAGCATTCGGTAATAAGGATGAAACGTTTTTCATCAGCTACAACAAAATACATTTTTATTTTTTCTATTTAAGGGAAGGGGATTTTCCTTTTTCTTATTTTTTATTTAATTTATTTCATCATCTTTTCGTCGTACTTTTTATTTGGTTCAATTTTAAACCTGGAACACGTTTGAAGAAATGACTGTCTTGATGCAAAATTTCATTTCGGTTTAGTGTAGTTAATCGTTGTATTATCGGATTATTTATTTCATTGAAATACTTCATTTAAATGTACTCGTGCACAGAACATCATTGACCGTCACACATTGCAGTATTGTATCGTTTATGCATCGTTCCCGTCAGACTTTGCCGTTCAGGGAACTAGTTGCATGCAGAATTCAGTTGCATCTAAAAGGTTAATCGACGATTTGAGAAGACTTTAACAGGACGAAATAAATGAGTAGACGATTAGAATAACGTATACAAATTCTAGATTCATTTATATATATGTGTCGTGTCTCCCTATATGATACGAGTATATAAACTCGGTTCGAAATCAAAAGGTTGCGGATCGCTACGCTCGCTCGCCTCATAATAATTGACTCGGCAATGCGTATAAACCGCAGTATGGCGGATAGACGAACGAAAGAACGGACGAAAGAACGGACAGACTGACGGACGGATAATTAAGTAACAATTAGGCTTCAAGTGGGCGAACACGCCGTTCTAAAGTGGGGAATAGGAAAAATTGATGGTAGGGGTAGCGCGCGAATATGGTACGGCCAATGGGTGCACGTACTTTCCAACGTCCATGGTGTTTGCAACAATCTTCGTCATCGAACATTGAACGATAAAACAAAGTAATAGAATTACTCTATTCTTTTAAATTAGATTCCAGTTTTGTCATTTTGATTAAATGTAAAATGGGTCCTTGAAAAAATCGAGTTCTCGTTTATTTTTGAAGTGCATATTTAAAAGTTGGAGTACGATATGAATATTTTCTTGTATTTTTGTTAGTTCATTAAAAATGTCATAGTGTCAGTCCTTATTTCTCCCTTTTCGTCCTTAGTCGTTGCTCTTGTTCGGCTACGAAAACACGGGACCGCACTGCGTAACCACAACTTCCTCCGGGCATACGGGGCCGTTCCACCGGTCTAATGCCTCTCATTGGTGCTCCACCGATGCGTGATCGATACGTGGCAATAATTATACCACGAAAAGAAAGAAAGAAAGAAAGAAAGAAGAAGAAATAAAAGAAAGAAACATAACTTTTACTATAGCAGCGTCCCTTGTATGTAACCCTCTCCTCTCCTCACCCTATTTGCCCTTTTCCTTCTTCCACCCCTTACTCTTTCCTCTGATTTTTTTAACGGCTTTTTCGTCTAACCGTTTGTCCCCGTTGCGTCTTATGCAACTTTCCAAAATAAAGGAACCATTGTTCACTTGAAAATTCAATCGGTTAACTAATTATCATTGATAATTTTTCAGAAATATACGATCGATCGGATTAATCGGCTGAGTTAATCGATGTTAACGAAACACGACATTACGTTGCTATTCACAAAAGTTAAAATTAATATGACCGGTGGTAGAAAGTTTTCAGTTCACCGATTTATTTCCACGGGTGTGAATAATGGAAGCGTTTAACGCATCGACGAAATTCGTTAGTTCTGTGTAATAATCCGAGTTAGGGGTATTCATTGATGACGTAACACCGATCAACTGAAGTTAATCTAATTTTCTGGACATCGATTAACGTGTCATTCATTTTCCTCAATTCTCTCTTCGTTCCCCTCCACCTTCTCCTATTTTTTCTTACACCATTTCTTTGCTATACTCCTCTTCACGATCCTGCAGAGAAGTCAGAAGGGACACCTTATTTTACCTTATGCCATCATAGTTGGTTGTATGAACCATCTGTTATGAGTGATGATGTTTTTCTCTCATTCTTTCTCTTTCGCTCTTTCACACATTCATTTTATGGTTTTTCTCTTTTTCTCTTTAACGAACGGGAGCATCATCCACTTTTCACGTCGGCTCGTATTCCTCGTTGAAAAGAGGACCGACTGCGGCGTTTTTCGACTCTATAGGGGGTACCCGCTTGCGTTTTACGTTATTTCCTTTTTCTTTTTTTAGTTTTTGGATATACTCTACCATTTTATTCTCTATATACAGGGTGTCTGAGGTTTTTATAAGTTAACATTAAACCTTCCATGCACAGTCAAATGATCGTTTATAAAATTTCGTTTAGAATTTTGTTTTATTTAGTATCATTCTACAAATAAAATTCTACTTGTAATTAGGTGTTGGATAATTTAAGTGGACAAGTTTATTGTTCAGATAAGAATAAGTTGAATCACTCGAAGATAGTAAACCAACATACTTCAAAACTATTAAATATCTTTCTAGTAGTACATTTAATTCGTACGAAAAAAAAAAAACTCTCAGACACCCTGTATAGTTTACAATAATACCATAGATAAAATGAACGAGATGGCGTATGCCAGATGAAATGAATTGTTAAAAGAAAATTGGCGCTACCGTGGAGGCCACCGAAAGAGCCACTGCGAACAGATCATTTTTATTTCTAATTCTATTTCTCTCTTTTCTTTCCTTTATATCTTTTATACACAGGGTTCGTTATCTTCTTTTTATTCCTTTTGAAAACTACGATAGGATCGTAGGTGTGTGTATTGTCGATGATGACTATCCAGCAATTACGGAATCCACAGGTTTCGAACTACGTCAAAACTGCCTGCGGTCCCTCTTCTTTTTTTTTATTTTATTTTAGAGAGGTGAACGGAAGAGTGAGAGAGATGAGAGAGAGAGAGAAAGGGAAGGGAAGGGAAGAAAAAAAAAACAATGTCTCTGAAAATTGGACGAAATTAGTGAAAATCCTCGTAGTAGTAGGTATAGTTATGTAGGAGTCTGACGGTGGCTTCATTCCTCAACGGATCCAATTATACTCGGCTCCATTCACGTGAATCTCTTTGAGTGGGAGAGAAAAGGAAAAGGTAGAAAAAGAAAGAAAGACAGAGAGATAGAGAAAGAGAGAAAGCAAAGCCTAAGGGTATAACATTCAGAAATCTCTTTTTAATGGGCATCGCGGAACAAGTTGGTCCACCGATTCTTCTTCTTCTTCTTTTTCTTTTTCTTTTTCTTCTCTTCCTTCTTTTTTTTTTTTTATTCTATTTTTCGAAACCTTTCAACTGCTACGTCACATCCGGCACGATTTCGTAGGAAATTGAAATGCCGTATAAGAAAAAAGGGCCATACAAGGACAAAAAAAATCTTTCTTCGATAAGTATTGAATAAGTTCTGGGAGTTTCTTAAAAAATGGTATAAATAATACTCTTGTGCATGGAATTCTCGAATGATAATGCATCTGCAAGGAAGTACTGTATGTAATCTTCAATTTCAGTCTATGGTATTTCCCTATAGTGTCAACCACGTGTTTGTTTATTGCCACGATGATCTGTCAGATACGATATGCAAAGACTAGTTTCGATGTATTAAAAATAATAATTTTGAAATTGAGGATAAGGAATCTTCTGGTGCATTGACAAAGTTCCAAGACGAACAATTAGAATCTTTATATTGAACCTTACCTTTTCTTATATTTTCAACCTTATAATAATAATTAATTTTTATCAATTTAAAACTATCATTAACTTGCATCATTTAAAAAAATAAACGGTGTCCATATATTTATGTATTATAATAACGTTCTGAATTGTAACGTAGTAAATGAAGATAAGGAAAATTTTTTATTTCTCTCTCTCTCTTTCTCTTTCTTCTTTTTTTTCAGGGTGGCGAAACGATACATTTAAGAAAAATGATTTGCGGTTAAAGTTAGCCACCCTGTTATTTTGGTCGATAAATTAAAAACAGGGTTCTGTCAGTGTGTTACATCGGTCATTACCGTGGATTTCCTTGGGAGCAATACTTTACCAATTTTCTCGATTACCAGCATGAAAAGTCCTACTTAAATACGATCCCAATTTTTTCAACTTTGTATTGGTTAAACTCCCTATAAAAAAAGATCTTTGCTTTAGGATCGAAAATTACCACGGACGTTGGTGGACCGTTTAAAACCACGAAATAAAACTTTCCCTTTTCTTCCCCTCTTTTACCTTTTTCTTCGTTGTTCCTACCCGAAAAATATAAAAAAGAAAAAGAAAGAAACAACGAGATTCTTAAAGAACAGTAATTTAGGTGACGAAACTAACTGCTCTTTAACTGTCTTCAAAATTTCACCGCCTATTAATCCGCGAGTAAATACCAACAGGTGATGTGCAGGTGTTTTCATAAAAGTTTGACCGTTTCTGTTAAACGCGTTGATTTCTAACACTTTGACTGCCACGCTGAAATCAATTGTTTCGTTCAGAACGCCACGATGGTATTTTATGATGCAAGATTTCATAGAAACATAATCTATGATTTGCCAATGTTTCGATCAAAATTTTTCATCGTTCAATGATGCACTGTTTATTTCAATGTTAGTACTTCCAGTACTAGTAGTAGTAGCTGTACAAAATTGATCTGTAAAGAAACTTTGAAATAATTCGTAGTTGGCAGTCAACGTGTTAAGTAATTCAAATGCTCCTTGTCATCAATGACCACTATGGTCATTCCTGGAGAAACCATAACCAACGTGACAGTCAAAAGAATCGTCGTTAAAAGAATCACACTTGAATGTATCAACTCCACCACCCATCCACCTATTCCCAAACTCTGTGAAGATCAAACGAACCATTTCCTCCTCCTTAGTCTCCCTGCGTTAAAAATTATTATCGAATAAACGAATATAATCGTAGTATATAATTACATATGTGTCTGTGCATATGTATGTGTGTGTGGGTGTTTGAAGAACGTTGTCGAAAAGGAGATACAAAAATATATTCATTATGCTGAATACTATGAAAGGAATTAAACCGGTGCAACAATTACGGGCCAACAAACAAATCCGTGTTGTGGTCTCCAACGAGCGTTAATGAACGTCACCGGAAGTGTTGCTGTCGAGTAGAGGAAAAGGTAAAGGACAGGCGGGTGGGGGGAACCAGAGGAAGGGAAAAGGATCTACCCAACCCCACCGCAGCTTCCGGTTTGCTTGGGGGCTCACCGCGAAAAAGGGGACAGAATGCAGCAATGGTGCACTACGATAAAATCACCTAATTGTTTCGCTAAGCGTATGTGAATGTCCAACACGTATGTGCGTCCACGAACGCACGCATGCACGCAGGAGTCTTTTCGTGTACGATGCAAGCTGTGCCGTTTCCTCTACCCTTTTTTTATTTTTTATTTTTTATTTTTTATTTTTTATTTTTACTCCCCCTCCCAGCTTCTTCTCTCTTTTACCACTCTTTCTTTTTTATATATTTTTTCTATCCTTCTCGACAAGTTATAAATAAAAAAAAATGACGTTGTGTTAAGTATGAAATCGACCAAACGAGAAGTTCTCTGTCAGTCTCAAGAATCCATGCTGTCTAAATGAAAAGTCTACTGTCAGTCCCCAGGGAGTGACGCGAAAAGGGAAAAGGAAGTGTGAGAGGTAGATGTATGTTTGTATTTTTGATATATAAAAATATATATTAAATAAATATTTATATGAAAAGGAAAGATAACAGGTGCAAATGAAGTAGCGTAAGGTTTTTTTGAATGAAACTCGTGCGGAATATAACGAGCAAGCAAAAGAGTATTAAATCGAATGGGACTCGGAGATTACCGGCTCTTTTCTTCTTCTACAAAGTTTACGCTTATTTATATCAAATTATCTTGATCCCTGGTGCATTCAGTGGATCGTAATTACTTCAACAATGTAACGCGAACGAACTCGAACAACAACAACTACAACCACCACCACTAACACTCTCGTTTCCCTTTTATTTAATAGATATCTCCGGTAATAAAATGTAATATTTTTTAATCGTCGAGAAATATTATTCCTTACCTTGCAACATAAACACGAACGTATTTTCCTGTAGGGTGAAAAAAAAAATGAGGAATGGGGAGAATAAGAAATTCCGTACAAATTGTAACACCGTCATGAGTTTCTTTGGTTTATTTTGTTCTTTTTTGCACGAATTAAATAATGCTGGAACTTTTAGAAGATTATTTTAATTTAGGGTAATGAAATATCGAGAAAATAGTTAAAGGTGATAGTTAAAAGGTTGTTGGATGACAGTTTTAAAGAATACAATTAAAAGTTTTGTAGCATCATGGGAAAGAAACGATAAGGTTTGGTCATTATTTCCGTGTTTAGATAACCATTCAAGGGTCGAACTTAGGGATCTGTCAAGGTTCATTTTCGTTCTGGTCGTGTCTGGTTGTGTTTGGTGAAGTAGACAACACACCCACTGTCAAAAGAAAATAACTTTTGTAGGGTTATTATTAAAATGTCAAGATTTTTTATATGAATCACATATAGAATCGAAGGTTTTATTATTCACTTTGAAATAGAATAACAACGAATGAGAAATATTAATAAATATTAGTAGAAAAGTATTTGAATAAATAGATATTATTATATTTTATTTATTCTTAAATATCTTATTTAATACATGTTACAGAATATCATAAAATTTGGATAGTTGTGTTTTATATTTAGTAATTCCAATATTATTTTCACTTATAACTTTATTTCTTATTTTTATTGTTAATATATTTTTCAAATCACTTTTATACGTATTCTAATATTGTGTATTTATAATAATTGTTGATAATTCTTGAAACAATTGTAATAACTAACACTCCTTTTACCCAACATCCCTTTTTACGATCATTTTTTCTCTCTCTCTCTTTTTATTTTTTCTTTATATACATTTGATTTGATTTTATTTGATTTTATTTCATCGGTCGTCAGTTGAACGATCCACGACGTTCATCGAACGAGTTCCCATAAAGGATATATAGAAGCGGCGTTGATCATTATAAAAATTAAACGACGTTCATACGATTGATCATTGAAATTATATATCATTCGTGGATCGTTCTTCGTCTTCTCTCTCTTTCTCTCTTTCTCTTTCTCTCTTCGCAGAGAGACATTCCTTGTCGTCCTGGTCGTCTCTTCGTAGACGTCGTTCGAATTGATGTAAAAGAAGAAGACTGAACAGAAAGATAAAGAAAGATAGAAACACTAAGTAAGAAAGAGAGTGAATAAGAGAGAAAGAGAGAAAAAGAGAGAGTGTGTGAGTGAGTGAGTGAGTGAGAAAGATAGAAAAAGGTAGAAAAAGGTAGAAAGAAAGATGCAACGTTTCCCGTTCGTAATTCCACACGGCTTCTACATAGGATACATGTATATATACATACTTGTATATGTATATATATGTATACGTACGAATTCACCTAACACAGAGTAAAGGACGAAGGATAGTTTGAACGCATCATCGAATCACTGGAGCCTTAATAAGTCGTTTTCGAGAGATAATCCGCTGCGGGTGTGTCATTTCATTTCTTATAATTTCGTATCATTCTATGCCGCGTATATGGTTTTATTTCTCTATCCTTTTCTCTCTCTCTTTCTCTTTCTCTCTTTTTTACACGTACGTGAAGATATCTAAAAGTTTTCGTAGGAAGAGAGACCACGTATACGTTTAAGTGTCTCTTCAGTGTATGGGTGTACCTTTCATCACGATCCACCTTTTGTCTTCTTTACTTTTTATTTCATCTTTTAACCGTGAGAGAGAAATAAATAGATAGAAGGAAAGAGAAAGAGAGAGAGAGAGAGAGAGGGAATATACTTTGGTTCAGTTTTAGGGGTTTTTTTTTATTTTTATTTTCATCTCAGCCTTACCTCCTCGGTGCTTAAGATTACACTCATTCAGAAATTTTGGTCGGTTCTTTCACTCCTCCTTCTTCTTTTTCTTCTTTTTCTCCTTCTTCTTCTCATCATTTCATTGACCAAAAGATTTCTTTTCAACATAGTAGCTTATACTTATATTTATAGATGTGTGTGTGTGTGTATACACATATATGTATATAAACGTATGTGCATACAGACATATGTTATTTTTTGTTTTACACCTCTCGCGAGGATGAAAACTACTCCATGGGTGCCCCAGGGTGCCCCCTTCGTTCATTCAAGAGACGTAGAAACGTGTAGGAAACATCATCTCGAAAATCGACCGAGATGATAATAAAGAAATAAAATAAATGAAAGGAAAGGAATGAAAACGAAGAAATTATATCTTTGAGAGTAGGATCGCACGTTTATTCTCTCTCTCTTTATCTCATTGGTTCTACTTGTTATCTTGATTCGGCGGATATCGTGAACTTTCTCTATCAAATCTGATCTCCACGTATTTCTCTCTCTCGTATTTCGTGCACGAACGTAGTAAGTGTATCAAAGATCGATATAAGAAAGTATAGAAAAAAAATCAAAGAAAAGAAAAGTAAGAATCGATTGGAGATATTTTTCATAACGATTTGAAAGAAGATACTTTGAGAGTGAGAAATTGTTAGAACAATCGATTAGTTTAATTTGTTGATAATTCAACCTTTCGATACGACACGGTCCTCGTCGTAGAACACAGTGCAATTCAATATACATATATAAATTTCTAAAATTCTTTAGATGATTAACATTATCCATAATATAAGAAAATAATCTAACAGTAGATAACGTTTAAATATATTAATACCTTCGATAATTAAAATTACATGTCCTGTGAATATGCGAAAGTAATTGAAGCGAAAGATTTATTATGGTGGGACCGATGATAAAAAAGAAATTAGGATTCTTACCCGAACGAAAGAGGGAGAAAAATAAAACAAGAAAGAAAAGAAGAAAGAAAGAGAGGGGGAGATAAAATGATGCTGGATAGAGATGGGGAGGGGTGTTGCTGTTGTAGAACTCGAACGAGCTGTCTTTTCACGAGGTAAGGGATGATTCCGGTTGAACGACGAGATCCGCCGAGTGGGAGGTGAGGCGATTCAAATTAAATGCCGCTGAAACAAAAAATGAGTAGGTAATGACAGTACCGGGGCCTAACATACACATACACCCATAAACATACACGTACATCATACACACTGTGGCGGTAGGTTTCTCGGAGAACGTTAAATGAGAGAAAGAGAGAGAGAAGAGGAGGAGGTGGAGGAGGAGGAGGGGAGACTATGTGATTACCCATCGACCAATAGCCGTGCTCAGAGCGGCCATCATGGTCCAGCCGTAGACGTGCAATCACGCGGTTGTTCTCCAGCATCTCCTGAGAAAGAGACGGGATGAACTTAGGACTCCTACAGGCACATCACTTCAATCTCCAAATGCGAGTTCGAAGAGTTATTTATGAACGTATACAGTGTTGGTAAGAAAATAGGGAGAGAAGAGTAGAAGGGGGATGAGTCAGATATTTTAAAAGAATTATAGTATTTATAAGGAGGAATAAAATTGGTCCAATTAACGTGTATCTTAAAATCAATCTCCTTTTTTCCCCTCATGTAAATTTTATTTTTCAATATTTACGAACATACGATATATCGAGTTTGAATTAACACATAGATGAATTTTTGTTTAGAAATTATACTACCATCTTGTATAAATATTAAATTGGATTTTGTTTTTTTATAGTAATCATAATTGATTAATATAACACGGTTAATTCGTACCGTGTTAAGCAAGGGACTTTTGTAAACTAAATAAATATGAGAGCTTGAGAGAATACTCGTTAAGTTAATTAAGTAAAAAAAAGAGGAAAGGAAAACCCCTATTTGCAGAGAGAGAGAGAGAGAGGGTGTCTTAGACCTTCGTCGAGTCAATTTGTTTAGAAAAGTGCTTTGCACAGACCGTAAAAAATAACGACGTTTTGTTAAAAACCCGCGACAGTATCGTAGCAAAAGTAAAACCGACTACTAATGGGCGCTTTCACGTGCGAGCGGTACCCTCTTGGAATCGTGTACAACATATTATACTTACCTACTACCTACGTTATTCACCTGCTGCTACGTTATATGTACTTTAATACTTACGTACATGTGTACCTAATGTAACAACCTTATCTGAGAATTATCGTTAGGCTACGTGGCGAACTTCATAAAGCTAATTACTGAGGCCTCTTTGGTGGTTCTCAACTATAAAATGAAAGTCGACTAAACTATAGGAAAAAAAAGGTGCTTGGAGAAGTAGGAGTGAAAGAGGGAGAGTAGGGGGAAGTGAAAGATAGACGGTTAACTCGTAAAACTTTGCGAACCGAGCTAGTTTATCGAAAACAAGGAAGACGTGGTGAAAGAGGAAGAGGAGAAATTTTAACGACGCTAACGGATAACTTTAATACTAAATTTTATTCTGTTATTTTTTCTTTTTAATAATTAATCCTACGAGATTTGAAAAGGATGATATTATACAAGAAAAATATAATATAATACTAAACAGTTGAGATTATTTAAAACGAGTACGTTTTACTTTTTAACGATAACACTTAAGGATGAGCATAATTGCATCCTGTTATTTAAAGGACTCATCCAGGCGAGAAAAAACATAATAATGAAGATAATATTAAGAAGATAAAGTATTGTGAAAGTCGTCTCGTTGTCATATTACTTAGCCTGTAAGTCTTACTTGGCCCATGAGTCTGTCTAACTTGTTCCTCTGTTAACTTAAATGCCTAACCAATAAAAATGATATCTTAAACATTATTCATATAATTAAAAACAAAGGAAATATTTAAGTAGCTTTCTTCAGCAGAGATGCACCCAGTGTACATAGTGGAATCTCACGCGTGCGCTCTCGAAAGGAGAATTACGTGAACTTACAAGAGGACGAACACTCGACTAATATATTATATACATATACATACATATACATACATATATATACATATATATACTTACACCCGCTTTTCCTATCTTTGACGGATCGCCTCGAAGATTTCACCTAGAGGCTCGTGTGAAACGCGCGGATAATGATGAGCAACATAAGAGAGGCATCGTCGTATGCGGAATAGCCGGCGCTTAATAACTCGTTAATTATCGTTTTAGGAAATCCGCGAGCATGCACAAAGAATGAAAGAAACAAAAAGAGAGAGACAGACAGAGAGAGAGAGAGAAAGAAAAAAAGAGAGATGCGGAATAGCTTACGTATGCATGTATACATACACACACACATATATATTAGTATGCTTGTATAGATAATACATACACTATAATACATAGTATATATATATATAAGCATACTAATCTAAAACCGTCTTCGTCCAATTACTTTACGTAACTCCCGCGCGTTCATTTCTCCGTTGGTCGCGGTAATTGGTTTAATTGCGTTTCGCAAAGGAGAAAAAAATAAGAGGTGCACCTTCTCGATGGTGTTTCTAGGTGTCGACCGAACGGGAAACGCTTGCACTCCGGAAAAAGAAAGAAAAAAAAAAGAGAGAGAGAGAGAGAAAGAGAGAGATGATTTTCTCGACAACGACGACTTTCAACGAAACCTCTTTGAAACGTTAGATGTTAGATGACGCGTAGAGAAAAAAAGAAAAAGAAAGAAGAAAAAATACTCAGAGAATTATCCCGTTCGCAATTAAGAATGTTTTTTTTTTTTTAATCTTAGCTCTAAGTCTCCTCAACCTTTTTTTTCTTCCTTCCTTCCTTCCTTCCTTCTTATTTTTTCATATTTTCTTCTCTTTCCAATATTTTTTCTTTCTTATTCCTTCTCCATTTCTTTCGGTCTTTACTCTTTGCTCGTTGAACACACGCGACGACCTCCATCGAGCGGTTAATATTTCGCCTTGTTCCTTAACTCTCTTTTACTTTTTTTTCTTTTTTTTTTCCCCTTTAGGACTTGCTTGTGGTAGACGACGGTAGAACGCACTTCACGACTTCCTGCGAGATTCTTATCGATTTCTTTTTTGTGTGGTAGGTTTTAGGTTATCATTAAAGGCCATTGCCGAATGAATGCTGCTGGTAGTGGTGGTGGTGGTAAGGTCCTACTACCCAGGCTGATGGAATTTTCGTTATGTTGTTATAGTTTCTGTTTTCTATTCTGTTATAATATAAATTGTATAATTTAGTTACACGTTGAAATATCGTAACACGCGAAACCAAACAATCTTGATTTTTAAATCATTTTCTTATATCTACTCAGCGTTACTCGATTAGCAAAGATCGAAACTACCTGATTTCACCCTTCCCTTCCTCTCCTTTTATTTTATTTCTTTTCTTTATCCCTAACAAAATCATTTAATGGATAATCAGAAATCATTTCTTAAACTTAACTTTAGAAATTATTCTTATGGAAACATTTGTTCCAATCTAATCAAACTTTTTTCGTTACATTTCTATCTTTAATGGTTTCTTATAATCTAAAATACCCTACTCTCGATTAAGGAAGATCGAAACTACCTGATTATTCCTTTCTTTTTTGCTTTATTCCTTAACGACGAGTTTAATGAAATCTTTTATAGATAAGAAATCATTTCTTAAACTTTGGGAAACTTTTGTAGATTATTGAAACACATTTATCGTGAAATTATTTCGTTGTATCTACAAATTCTCGTACATTTCTACTTTTTTTAGATGTGGTGTCAATTTTTCTTACGATAAAAAATGAATTCGATTAGTAAGATCTGTAAAACAGTAAGGTATTAAACTGAGCAATAAATCACGGCCAAATGTTGGTACCTTTTTGTTTTTTTTTTGTTTTTCGTCACACCCATTGTACTTGGTAGGTTGGTAGGTAGCTGCTAGCTTAGGGTACTTACTACCCGGCATTAAGTCGCCTTTGAACGGCGTATAACGTTTTTAACAAGGAGATCGCGTGACAAGATCTTTTTATCCCTGGCCCTTCTTCTTCTTCTTCTTCTTCTTCTTGATCAACTAACGAGAGCTTGGACAAGTCGTATCCCCCCATAGATTTTGTTGAAACTTTACCACACTTGTAAATGTTGACTAGTACTATCAAGTAACGCTAATATTAAAGTCCAACGTTCAACCCTTTCCGAGATATCGATCAATAGAACTTGAATAAATAACTGAATATTCATATATACCTGTTTACTGCTTCAGGGTTGCGTCAGGGTTGCGTTTCAATGAAACAAGAATTAAAAGGAAAATAAATGATAGATTATCGAATAGATGATTGACACAGTTAGAGAAAGAGAAATAGAAATACAGATAGATAAGAGAATAAGAGAAATTAGATGACGTTTCAGCTATAGTAGTTGAAACAATGGTGCGACGGAAAGGAAGTAATTCGCCAGGGACTTAGCCCGGTGGCACTGTTTAGACTTTGGACTTGCATGGTTCTTCGTTGTTTAACGCGTTAGGTACCTTCACTTACTTCTGTTATAACCATTGTCTTGACAACTTAGCGGTTATTTTACACACTGTTACCTCGGTAAAGCTAGCCACGAGTTTACCGCTGTTTCTATGCTAATTAGTCCTTACTAGAAGACCTACAAGTTTGTTTGGTGGACAACCAACCGAGTGAGATGGTGGTGGTAGTAGTTACATATACGAGACAGGGAAAGTGATAAAGAGAGAAGAGTTCAGAGAAAGAGAGAGAGATGAAGTTGTCAAGGAATGAAGAGGGAGAGAGAAGAGGAGAGAGATTGAAGAAGAAACTCCTGGAGGAGTCAGTTTCCTGAGTTTCAAACGGCTCGAGTTAATACCAAAACTTTGCTTCTACTTTACTGGTCGCAACCTAAACTCACAGCAAAACGAGCACTTGAGAAGTACATGCACGTAACAGCGTACGTATCCCATGGCTTTTCAAGAACAGTCAAAGAGAGTAAGAGAGAGAGAGAGAGAGAGAGAGAGAGAGAGAGAGTAAGAGTAAGAGTAAGAGTAAGGAAGAGAAGCTAGATTTCTCAGCAATTAGCTACATCACCAAAGAAGAAGAAGAAGAAGAAGATGAAGTTCAAGAAGAAGTTCAAGAAGGTATCCGCAAACATAGGTGAATTTTCGAATCGAATCGAAACTGCTGCTTAGATTCGATCCAAGTCAATCTAAGGAGTATATCATAGAGAGGAGGGTAAGAAGGAGAAGAAGAAGGAGAAGAAGGATAAGAGAAAAGTAGTATGCATTTATCTTGAACAGGAACGTTCACGCTCGCACACCTATTTTCATGGCATTGACTCGGACGACCTCGAGCATTGCACGTCTACTATTTCTGTATATCTGTATAAGTGGTTTTCAAAGGGAAACGCCATAGGGCTAACTCGGTACACACACGTAACATGTAAATTGGTGCTTTGGATTCGAGCAAAAACAAAATCACAAAATTCAAAAGAAAAGTAATAAAAAGGAAGAAGAATCTATCGATGATTCGCGATTGGGGTTGTTTATGTTAGAATGCAATTCCACTGTGTGTTTTATTTCCATGGTTATACTCTCTGACGTTTATTTACTTACGTTTACATAGCTTGTATGTATGCGTGTAGGTATGTGTTTTTAGTGAACAATCTTACAAAAGTTAAATAAAAAATAAAAACCAAGTACATTATTGTTATTAACCAAATTTATTCTAACTTTAGTATATAAAAAGAAGGGATACAATAAATTAGGTTGGTGGATAAAAAAAGTGAACATATTTTAAAAGAATAAAGAAACAGAACAAAACGAAAGGGTACGATTTTGTAAATTAACTCGAAACCTATTAGCCTGTATAAATATTAAGAAAAAGAGGGATCAGGAGGAGGAAGAGAACGGCAGAGGGGGAGGATCGGACCCAGCTAAAGGTGAACGAAACAAAAATGGCAGATACTTTATCGAGATAAAGCAAACGGCTACGCACGGTGACCGGGGAGGCATGAAAATAAAGAGAAGAAACGAAAAAAAAATAAAAAATAAAGAACTGTAGCCACGCTACGAGTAGTCGCAAAGCGATTAAGCCTATTATACTGTTTTATCAGCATGAGAAAGATCTAATAGCGGTATAACGTAAAGACCCCTCCTCCTCCACCACCACCACCACCTCTGTGTGTCTCTCTTTCCTTTCCTTTCCTTTCCTTCCTTCTCTCGTTTCCTCTTTACCAGACTAATTCTCACCCCTTGTCAACGACCCTCCACCGAATACTACTATCACGTAATACTAACGCGTAAACGAACCCCTCTCCCCCTTTATCCCTCCAAACCCCCCTCGAACCCCACTTCGATGTGTCATATGTACGCCACTTGTATTCGCGTGCTTTACTCTCCCCCAGCTCTGCTATTTTTCTGATGCCTCTTTTAAATTCGTACGTGGGATTGGTTATGCGTTAAAACTTTGATGAATTTATGAAGGATAAAAATTAAGTATTCTTCTTTTTATTTCATTTAAGTTTGATTTTTTTTAAGTTTATTAGACTGTAAGAAAACAATGTTGTAGTTTGTTTTATTCCAAATATCGGATGGAAGTTTTTGATAGATTTTATATCAAGTAAATTAATTTTCTCGAATAAGAAGAAAAATTTGAGTGTATTTATAATCTGTATAAACGTTTACGATAATCAGATATAATTTAATTAAAATTAATATTACTATAAGAAAGTTCCCTGATCGTTTTCATTTGAATTGAGTATCAGTTGTATGTATGGTACTGTCATTTATCTAAGCAAATTCGTTTGAACTTGTAAAAAAAAGGTACACGAGCAAGGTGTGCACGCGTGACTCGTACAATAATACATATACATACACTAACACATATATATTTACATATATGGACATTTATGTAGTAGGTGTACATAACTAGAATCTGCTCGTTACACTTCGAACGATTAAAACACCTGCAGGAAATCACGACACCCCCTTTCCTTTCCTTCTCCTCTACCCCTTCAACCTTTTTAATTTCTCTCGACTCTCCCTTCAAATGCAAATATTATCTTAATTGCTATAAAAAAAACCTAACACACCGGTGTTACGTAGAAATACCTTTTTCCCTTTTGATTTTTTTACGTCCAAGTTTTATCCAATGGACTAGCCGTGTATTAAACCAGGCGAATCTGGAAGGTGGAAAATAGTTTACCCACTTGTACCCCCATGAGAACAAACCCTATGTTTCGTACAATGCTTTTCACCATGACTCGTAAAAGTCACTTTGGTTTCTTACTATGAATCGATATTAAATTTATCCGAACAGGGATTTTTTATTCGAGGGTGCTGTCAGATGGTTAAATGACAGGGAATAAGAATAACATTTTTTAATCGCAATTTGTGTTCGTCAGATTTTTTTTTAATCCTAATTTGATTGTTATTTTTATTTTTCCTCGAGAAATGATTGAATTATTTTGTAGGATTTTAGGATTACAGGTTTTCGTAGGTGTTTGTAAATTGGAGTTATTTTTAAGTGCAGTGCCTGAACGAGTTGTGTTTTATGATTTTGTTTAATTATTATTGTTCTCTTGTGATATCTTTCATTTGATATTTCATACGTTTAAGTTAGTTGAAGATAATACTTCATGGTGAAATATGTTTATGAATTTATTTACTTACCTAACATCCTGCAACTCTCGTTATAATACACATCTCGATAGGCTAATAAGTTTGACTAATAATCTAGAAAATAAAATGCGTAATTACGTTAGTCGGTGAATATATATCTCTAACGTTATTGTTATTAACGTGAGCAGTAAAATAAAGTATAGAATATAAACTTTCGAAATCGGTGATGATGAATTGGCGATTTAGCAAGGCAAGTTGCTTTAAGCAACGTCCGCTTCTCTTAGATTCTCCCGTAACTTACTCGCGTTTATTAAGCGGCTCCTTTATCTTTGACTTAATTAACTTCCCGTGTGCGCTTCTTTTCCCCTCTTCTCTCTCTCTCTCTCTCGGTTTTTTTCCTCAAAAGTCGAATATCTTGCGTGAATCCTTCTATAACGAGCATAAAAGTAAAGGATATTAACAAATCGTATTTTATGGTTGAGATATTAAAATTATTTCACATCGATAAAGATCCGATTTGAAAGTTCAATTAAATTCCATCTAATCGAATTGATCTTATTTTTATTTTTTCATAGATGTACTATGCAATTCTTCCTTTCTTCAAAAATTAAATATCATAAGTGAATCCTATAGTAAGAATTAAAAGAAAAGGATATTAACAAATCGTATTGTATGGTTGAGATATTAAAATTATTTCACATTGATAAAGATCCAATTTGAAAGTTCAATTAAATTCAATTTAATCAAATCAATCTTATTTTTCTTTTATTATTTTCTCATACATGTCTTACAAAATTACTGTAACCAACCATATCAAGTTTAACAAGAGTTATTATAATTTGGAGTTATATTAAATCGAATCGAGTTGTGCTGAATCAAAAATTAAAATGTGTGTTAACTCACACATAGATAAAAAATATACATACTTGTTATATGTACGTATACGTGTATATAACAAGTAAGTGTGTTGTGCGACGAAAGTGGATAATAAAATGGAAGAACGAACGGATGGAAGAGTATGATGATAAAAAAAAGGATAAAGAAGGAGAGAAAGAGATAGATGAAGAAGAAGAAACACATCTTTGCGTTGCACCGTGATGCACATGCGAACGTCTTTCGACTTATGGAAGTTTAGCCGTTAACTTAACCGGCGTTTACCTTAATCTAAGATTAGAGCCCTGGACTGTGGGCTGTGCACTGTATGCTATAATGTATGACCGTATGAATATGCATTGGACACGGTATGAAGTCCGTACCTACCTACCTACCTACCTACCTATCTACCTACCTACATACCTACCTACCTACCTACCTACCTACCTACCTACCTAGCTAGCTAGCTAGCTAGCTACCTAGCTAGCTACTACACAAGCAAGGCCCACTTACACACAAGCGTACTTATTATTCGCGCGTGTACACCTCGTTCAACATGTTTGCTCACGCTCGTTTTACCGGTACACACTAAGAATCGTATACACAGTAGCTATTTCTTTTACGCGTGTAACTATACCATATTAATTCTCTACATACACGTCATTATTGTGTGTGTGTGTATGCAGGTATCCCTCGTTTAACACGGTTAATTTGTACCTATATCGAAACAAAGTTTATTTGAATCTTTGAGGTAATACAGATACAGACAATGCGTTCCGAGTGGCATCGATATTTGGTTTGTGTTGCATTTATATACAACTATGCATTGATAATTCATTTCTATCGTTTCTCATACACACATATTCTTCTCTCTTTTTGAAGTTTATTTTCCAACCGTATAAATGTATTAGAGATATCTTACTTTCTTGAACACATATCTTCTTATTTCTTCTTTTTATTTACGAGTATACCTACTAATTGTTAATGTCACGTTTTTTGAAAAAAAAAATGCATTCCTTGTAAGAATCGAGTAACGTTATTCTACGTGTTAATGTAATTTGTTCTTTCACAGCTATAAGTATTTATATGTATATGCATATGTATGTATGTATATGTATACATAATACATACATTTATATGAATACCTGTAATAGCTTACGTATATAAACTGATAGAACCAACCACGACTAAGAAGTGAGTCGAAGGTGGATCCTTATCTATGTGAAATTTTACGAGCGTTTTAAGGGATCGTTAATTCCAGGACTTTTATCGTATGTCGACCTCTACGGTACGCTTTCCTTTCCTTTCCTTTCCTTTCGTAGCAGCTGCCAGACACAACACCACGCTTCCAACCTAACAAAAAAAAATTATTAATCTCTCTTACATCTTTGAACGATTTAAGTTACACGGTGTTACGAATGATTTCGTTGATATAATATGGAATTTTATTTTTAAATAATAAATTTGTATCAATTTTAATTTGTATCATTGGTAATATAAATGACAAGGAACTAGTGTTTTAAAAAAATATATAATTTTATATACGAGGCGTGGGTCAGGGGAAGGGGAGAGAAAAGAAAAGGAACAAATAGAAGCCTTCGAATTGAAAACGTGTTCCGAAACAAAAACCTTTCTCACCTTGCTCGTTGTAATATGATTACGTGAACTGTACAAAACACAAGATCGAATGGTATTCGAGATATACGACTCCGATCATTCCGTTGCAACATTTGTAAAGGATACCAAAGAAATCAGGTAGAGATACATGTCATTTTATCTGCAACCCTTTAAACCAAAGAGAAGCCAATCAAAACTATAGGGGATAGTTGTTGGAAACAATTCTGCAATCTTCGATAAATTTCGTGTATTTGATGCACCCTTTCACGTTTGATGCAGTCATTTTATTGCACTTTCAATTAAACAAATTCGATGGTAGATGTTTTATTTAAAAGAATAGAAATAATTTAACACAAGCTAATACGTTTATGAAATTTATTGATGATACAAACTGTTTTACGTAAACAAGATTAAACTAATGCTTATGCAAGTTATTGCAATATTTCGATGCATTAAACCGTGTATCAAAAAATGTTTCAACATTTAAACTCCCACATCGTGTGTGTTTCCTACAAACAATTTAACAATACAATAACAATTATTATTATTATTATTTAATCTTTCTTAAAATGTCAAAACACTGTTAACACGACTTTACCTTTTTTCAACCACGTCGTAAATAAAAACTCTGTAAAATAATTCCAGTTAAAAAGAAAATAAAAAAAAAAACGATCCATCCATTATTTCTCTTTTTGTACAAGGGACGTTATCATCATCCTAGAGAATAAACAAGCTTCTACGATTCATGAGGGTTAATTGGCAACTCGATAAGAGGGCAGTTTTAACGCTTTTAACTTTTCACTTCGACCAGGTGACGACGGGACAGGTAACGTTGTTCCTAGGTTTCCAGAGGTAGAGTAGGGTAAGTGTGGAGGGGTAAGGTGGGTTTAGCAAGACTTCTCTCATGTATATTTAAACGAGAAATATCCTCAGGGGCTGATGCGTTTCTTCAACGTGTATTAACACCACGTGGGGGCATTCATATTAATATATTTGAGTCGTGTCTCATGCTGAGAGAAACAGTCCCGTTCATACGAAAGAGACAGAGAGAAAGAGAGAAGGAGAGAGGGAAAAAAATAAAGAGAAAGAAAGAAAGAAAGAGATAGATAGATGGATGAAAAGATAGACGAGAAGTAAACGAAGGATAGGAAAAAGGGTACCTGCCTGCCGTGTTAGATGTTACTTGTGTGTTGGTAGTGTAAACGGAAGTTGCAAAACGAAGTGGCTAGGGGTTTTTCTCTCTGCTTGAAGTTAATTGGCGAGTGATAAGAGCGCTCTTTAACGCCATTAACTTTTCATTTCGTCGCCTTCGAGTCGCGACACTCTACGGCTAACTCTTCTCATGTTTTATTCAATAATTCGCCTACTGTAAGCTCTCTACCCAACGCACACGCATATACATATATATATATATCATATGTACAATATATATGTGCCAATAATTATGAAAGTGGTCTAAGTTAAAATTTAAAAAAAATGAGTTTATCATTTATTTCACACCACATTATTTTCAACTAAATTTATTCTATGTAATCTTGACGATATTGTCAAAAATGAACCATTAGATATAGTGGTTGTAATTTCAACATTATATGGAATTCAAATATAAAATCAAATGCAATTTATTAAATATTTCGATACAAGAAATCTATGACTTAGATCACTTTTATAATTATAGGCATACATAATCTAATATATACATGTATGTATGTATATGGTTATAAATATGTTAAAAAGATCGTACCCCGTTTGTTTTTTACCTTATTGAAATGATAGCAAGTGTTATGATACGCGAGACTTAAGAATAGAATAAACTGACTTATCCTCGTATTTCGTTCCGAGTTAACGATTAGAATACCGCGTTACGCATGCGTGCTCCTATCGTTGAGACTCGTTTAATCTTTCCCTTTTACGATTTGCAAGACCATGAGATATATACATACATACATATATATTTACATATATGCATTTATATATATATATAGATCCTTGTAAATTTATACACTAGTTTATGGCGACATCAATTTATCAACGATATTTTTCCATGACGAATACCTTATACTTTATATATATGTACATATGTGTATATAAGTGCATATCTACGTATGTGCATGTGTATTTAAAAACATTAGACGGTCATCAAGGTCCTCCGATACCGGATGTAACATATGGGGGTCTATTGTATAAAGTCGGCAGGTACGTGGATCAAAGAATCTACCCCTCCATCCTTCCCCTCTTTCCACCCTCTCTCCACCTTCCCCCGTTTCGTTATTTAATGAAATGATGTCACCATGCAACCCTCCCTAATTTCGATGATTCTTCCATTCCTCTCAACTCCGACGTAACTAATTCGATTTTCAAAGTGTTGGTGGTGGTGGTGGTGGTAGTAGTAATGATGGTCTATTAAATTATTCACCTACGTAATGTTCCTTACACTATTATCTTCTTTTTTTTTTTCCCCCAAAACGCATTAGAGTTTTTAATAGATTCTAATAAATATAATATTTATGGACAAATTCAGGAAAAAATAATCCTCGACGAGTTTCTATCTTAAAACAAATATTTCAATAAATATTATCAATATCGTGTATGTAAAACCCTGATACAAATAATCGGTTTTCTCTTTCACGTACTTATACATCTTTGTTTTATTTTTTTATTTCTTCCTACCACAAAATCGTTTCTACGATCGAACGGATCGTTCAATGATCGATGAAAGGCATGAAAACCACATCATAAAAAGTGTTCCTTGACGGGAGTGGCCTCACTCTCTCTCTGATTCTCTCTTTCTTTCTCTTTCTCTTTCCCTTCGAAGGTCTCATGAATTCGTAAATTCGCCGGGTAACTCCGAGCTAGGCTAGTACCTTTCCCTCAACCTCCCCAACCCCCACCCTTTTCTTCTCTGGCTCTCGATGGTTCTCTTCAACCCCCTTCCAGGTGGTCCCAAGCCTCTCACTCACTCTCTCTTTCTTTCTCTCTCTGTTTTACTCTCTCATTCTCTCCCATTCTCTTCTCCTCCCGTTCGGACTACTCGGTGTTAGCCCATCTCGAAGAGAAGCTGCCGAAGAAGTGGGAGAAACTCGTGTCGAGTAACTCCCACCCCGGTTATCCTGTGGTCCCAGCCACCTCCCCGCCCCCAGGCACCCTTTCCCCAGCCGTGTAACAACCCCCTCTTTCCACCTACCCACTCCACCCCAGTTTCATTCCTTTCGTTCTCCGAACGCACGAGGAGAGTTGCCTCCTCGATACCAAATCCCCCTTCCCCAACACATAAACACACACACACACATACACAGATGTTCAGTTACCTTCTCACAGCTACCACCACACGCAGAACCCTCTCTCTTCTCCCTCCCCGTCTACCACCGACCCCTTCATCCCCCCAACCCGACTATAATGAAAGATATTAACTACAATTTTATATCGAATTACCGCTGAAACACATTTCAAATTACTTGGGCGTAGCCGCGGCACGTAGAAGAGGCGCCGTGGTTGTTAACATTCTGATTGGTTGACTACTTAACTTCCTGTTATACGATTGGTCGATATGAAATAGTGGTGGGATTAAGTCAGGGCGTGCCAGAGTCTCGATATGGCCGCCCAGAGAACGAGTGGAGGTTACTCGAGGATTCAGTCCAGACAGACCAGTCGAGGCAACTCGATGCATAACGTTAGGAGCATCGTGATTCGACATAGTTCGTTGTTGTATATTTTACATTTTAAACACCCCCTTCCCTTCACTCTCATTTAAATCCTATTATTATTACATTAACTTATTATTCCGTATTTAACGTGTCGTCGTATATCAAATAATCTCGGGTTAAATTAATAAACGTTGATGTAACAAAAAAATTCGTAATAATATTAATATGCGTAACGTATTATATATTTAATAGTGATTTCAACGTGATTCGGTATAGGATTCTGAGGACTATTTATTCGTGCATATATTCCATTCAAATGGACCCATAATAATAGTAATAATAATATTAATAATAATAGTAATCGTGACAGTTCGACGACCGGTGTACGATGTGATTTGTATGAATGTTTTATTCTCTAATAAATTGATTGAACAATTAACACGAAAAAAAGAGAGAGAGACAGGGAGTAAACAAAGTGGTTTGAGTTTAGGGATACGATTTTTAAAAAAGTCCTGACGATTGGGAACTTGATAATCAGTGATATTATTTTAGTAAACAGTGTTGAAGAGTGATGGTTACTCAATTGGAACCCTTTTTGATATTGCACAAATAATCCTAAGAAAATCAAGAAAGATTGTTTGAGAATAATCCTAGCAGTTGGAACTTGAATTGGGACAGTTTTGAATCGGTTAAAAACAAGTGTGACAATACAGTTTACGAAGATTTCATAGAGGACTGTGATTCTTGTCTTATCACGAAGATATTCGTTTGTGTTATATAAAAAAAAAAAAGAAATCATAATTAATAATTGGCCGGTTAAAGGAAAAAAAAAAAAAAAGGAAAAAGAGAAGAGAAGAGAAGAGAAGAAAAAAGGAAAGCGGAAATGGCCGGCAGGCAGGCGCGCAATTCTGCGCGGCAATTATGTTAAGTGGGCAATTAGCAATTAAGCAAGGAGCCGAAGCCGGAGCTGAGCTGAACGGCGGCCCCTTAATTGCGTCCGAGACGGGAGAAAGAAGAAGAAGGAGGTGGTGGTGGTGGTGGTGGTCAAGCGAACCCACGCTGTTGGAAGAGGTGGAGCAATCCGAGTTGACGAGAGGGAGGAAAACAACTGTGCTGCAAGCCAAGGTGTAACGAAAAGTCATTTGATAACTTCCTTCCTTCCTTCCTTCCTTCCTTCCTTGAATATCACTGTCAATCTCTGATAGATTTGACAAATCTATGATCCTAAGGACAAGAATAATTATCACGTCATCCAATTCTGATTGAATTAGATTCAACTAAGAAGGATTATTTGGATACACTTTAAAGAACCAGTTTGTTTTAGTTTATTAATGTCATCATTGTGGTGTCACAACAATCATCGTTCAATTAAAATCGAGAAAGATAAAATTTCTTGACCCTCTACCTCTCCCCTTTTAGCCCCTTCCCAGTTTGTCGTCTTCCATTATCAAAGATCATCATTCGATTATTATTTTGGAATGTTCTTCGTGATCTTTGGTAACGCCACGAGGAGTTTGCGGTTGGGATTACGCGATCAAGAATACATTATTGGATACAGTGAACGGTGAAAAAAAATATATATATAATAAAAATATATATATATGAAGGTTTAACTTCGTTGAAACAGACTCTTAAGAGAGACACGATATATTTTTAGACGGTAGTTTGTTTGAAAAATCATTGAAAAGGATTGTGGTGGTGGTAAAGAAGAAGAAGAAGGTGGTGGTCGTGATTTTCTGGTGTAAAAAAAAAAAGGATAAAACATCAACGACATAATTATTCGGCAAGATTATTTCTTCGAGGTACGGGAGGAGTCCTGGCGTGGCAAAAGAGGCACCACCAACGGGTGCCCTTAGCCCGAAGGAACCACCGACTTTAACCGTAATGACGGTCCACCATCATCAGAACCACCACGTGGCGGCTCTCAGTGGCGTCGCCGTCGCCGGGAACGGATTGAATTTAAGCAGAATGTCATCTGGCTTGGATGCTCATAATTTGGACAATATCGTTGACAGAAATGGCGTAGGCATGGAATTACTTTCTAACGGTCTTGATGCCAGAAACAAAAATCACAATAATAATAATAATAATAACAATAATAATAATAATAACAATAACAACAATCATAACAACAATCATCACAATAACAGTTTGCCACGAGGTAATGCATCTACAACGATGCCCCAAAGATCGAGGTTCATGATAACCGATATTCTTGCAAGTGCATCGAGCAAAGTGCACCCGTCTTCGGGTATGCCGGCACAAGAACCACCTGGAAGCCCACCTTCAACGCCTAGGGATCTCAGCGTTCGGCATCAATCGAAATCGTCCTTGAGCAATAGCAATCTAGATGAGGATAGCGACGCCAGTCACCACGACGGTGCATCCGTTACTTCAAACGGTAATTAACATTACTTACCAGATATTCATTACTGATTATTATTATTATTATTGTTATTCTCATGAAGATCATTTATTTTGCAACAATATCTTACGATTATTTTATTTCAATTTCTTTACCCATAAAAAAGGGGGGATGGACAAAATAAAAGAAAAATATATTTCCAAATAGAAGATCGGTCTCATAGAAATCGAAAATTGGTTTGACGATTTAACGCGTACCTTCTATCGTGATCATCATCATCATCATCATCATCATCATCGTCATTCGTATTAGCTTTAACGAAGGTGCCAAGGACATTTATGGGGCAGTCCTACCCAACCGGATGTTCCAGTCTACCCGTCGCTTCGTATCCAAAGAGAAAGAGGGAGAAAAATAAGATTAAAAGGAAAAAAAAGAAGGAAGGTTCTCGCCTTCTTGACAATCAGAGATATTTCCCGAGAGATAAAGGCTTCTTCCACCCATTGGGACCTTTTGACCGACAACGTTTAGAGATTCTAATGGTCCCAAATTGGAGCTCGGCTTTCTGGAGAGCTTTAATTATCTAACCCTCATTTGTTTCATTCATCTCATCTCCACTACCTGCTGTTAGTATTGTCGCTATTGGTCTTCTTCTTTCTTTTTTCTTTCTATCCCTTTCTCTTTCTTCAAAATCTTTTCTCAGCTTTGAAAGGACGATGTGTTTAGGACCCCTCCGGCGCCAACACACGAACCAACTCTACTCTGTGTGGGTCTTAAGATCTTTTACCGGACTTTTCTTAAACCTTCCGACTGTTTCTAAATTTTGTCAAACCATTAGGAAATCTAATTTTTAACATAATTATGTGATATTTGTTCTATTTAAACGTTTGATCGTAAAAGAATAATCATCTTTTGAAAAATACTTCTTCAATTATTTCCAATAATGAATATTAAACAACAAGTAGTTTAATTATTTTATTTTTGTTTTAATTTCGTGGTATATTTTCCGACAATTTTTGTTTCATCCCTCCACCAACCCAATATATTATATTATTAGGTTAAACGATTCATCTAAGAAAGATTGAACACTTATGGGTGTTCTTTCTGATACGCCCCGTTCATCCGTCCGTCAGTCCGTCAGTCCGTCATACCACCATAGAAAGAGATACGAGTTTATTTATATACCTGTTTCGAGCATATCGAGTTGGAGACGGCAGGATAAGATCAATGACCAGTTGCCGTTCGAAAATTTCGAAAGTCACGTCACGGTAATCAATAATCTGTGTCCTTGTCGAGTTGACACCAGGAAAGCAATTTGCGATAAGAAGTTCGCCGGCTTCCAGTTTAACTATCGGACCCTGGGCAAAAACCTTAGCGTGTAGTAACACTTCAGTAACTGTAGTGTTTTAATATACACTGTAATAAAGGGTCGGGGGAGAGGCAAAGAGATTGCGATTGTTCTGTAATCATTTATCCCGTTTTACTTGAAAACTGTATCTTCGATTTTTATACTCCTTTTTTTTAAAAGCAAGGTTTCTTGAAGGACAATAGGATAGTAGTTAAACAAGTAGTTAAAAGTTATCAGAAATTAATTGTATTAATTATTATTTATTTATATTTCATTTAAACCTTAATGTACACAGGGGTGAGATTAGGAGTATATTTGACGTTACGAATACTGAGTTTATAAAAGGTATGATTGTAATGAAGAGAAATGAAGATAGTAAAACAGTACGTAAAAGTTAAAAAGAAAATGGTAGGAACTGGGGGATGAGGTAGGGTTGGAGTTAAGGAGTGAGGGGTGAAGGTGAGGGTAAGGGGGGAAACGTGACGTACTGCAATTGTATCACACACTCATATAACTTATGTTCTTATGTGTATCTAATGATACACGGGTACAGCGTTATCAGTCCGCGGTTAACCTCACGACGGCTAATCGTCGACGTGTGTATACGGTGTCTAACTCCCTCACGCTGTCGGATAAAGAATTAATGAAGGGCAATTAGGAGTAGTAACGTTAGGAGTAGTAATTGCCGACGGACACGCTCCGGAGAGTCATCATCGTCAACGATTTTCGAGATCGATCGGTGGGTAGAATCGAAATGCAATATTTCTTTTCTTTTTCACTTGCACTTTCTTCATTTTCTTCTTCCTTTTATTTTTTTTTATTTTTATTTTTATTGTTTAGTTACATGCAATTATTTGTATTTATTGTTGATTAGAGTAGGTACTACTTAATTATGTCAGAAGTTGAAGGAATGATAAAATTGTACGATTGGAAAAGGTTCGAATTTATTTGAGGATAATGATAAATTAAATAATAATATCAATACTTGTGAAATAAATCATAAGATCAATATTTGTTCGTTCACTTTTATTTAGACCACTTATAATTAACGACACGTACATATATGACACGTTTATCATATCACACTTTGGATCATTAGTTGTTTAAAAATTATCAAAAGGAAAAAAGAAAGATGATGAATGGTTTAACTGGAAAGTTACAAGATTTTCAAATGACGTAAAATAGAAAATTGTTGTTTTATCGGTCGAAAGAAATATGTTCATCATTTTTCTATGTTAATTTCTTGAGAAAAATATTGAAGAAAAAATATCAAACCCCGGACACACACACATACACATTTGAGTGTCGATATTTATTCTAATACGACTAATGTCAGTAATGTTATTTTCTTTTCATTGGTTCAGTGATACGTATATGCATGTATAAATGCATACATACTCGTACGTATATCTACTTTTGAACGATAAATAGCGTGCAAAAGAGCCTAGTGAGAAAGGAGAGAGGGAGGAAAGGGGGCTACCTTTATTCCTGCAAATATCGTTTTTCAAGCGCGTGTAGAAGTCGTTTGTAATCCGCTTATGAAGCCAACATTCGGCCCTTCTTCTGGGACACATTGTCGTCGTCAACCGAATGTCCTCTTCTTTATTTCTTTATTTCTTCAGTTAACAACGTACCGAGGAAGACGGCAAAAGGGATTGGACTTTTCGCGCGAGACTAATCCGAGAACCGGAAATGATTGGCAACCGTTTAGAACTCGATACGGATTAGGAATTCTATGAGAGTTAGTCCGAGACTAAAGAACGTTCCTTCCTCGGTAAACCGATGGCCCTTTTCGTTTCCATTCCAATGTTTGTATATTTGTATGTATGGATGAATGTGTGTGTGTTTGTGTGTGTTTGTGTTAGGCATCGTGCACCCTCGAACTTTCTACTCCTGACAAACGAGAAAACCGGCTGTCAAGCTCTTGACGAGACAATCTGCTCTCGATTAATTCACGTGACCTAGGTAACGTTTAAAAATAGATACCCTAACATATTTTATGTATATTTAATAACGTTCAAAACGTTTTCTTAACCCTTTTTAAGTACACGCACGCATTAGTTTGAATTAAAAATAATTTAGTAGAATATCTCTTAGAAAAGAGATATTTTACAGCGTAATACCATAAATCCTATTTATTTTCATTTTCCCAATGAACACGTAAACGTTACCTATTCTAAACATTCCTCTTTGGTTATGTACTTAGCCTTAACACACTTTAAACTATGATAGCATGTGGATAGTCGCATTGTCATAAGAGTTCATACCCTCGGTTTTTCAACGTTCCGACTAATGAGATTCTCCCAACGGGTAAAGCTTCTTAACCAGATGTCAACATTATCGACAATCTTGACCTCGGTTTATTACTGCACGTTTTTTAACGAACAATATGAATCATCAAGAAGAAGAAGAAGAAAAATTGTTCAAATAAATTTGTTTATCATTCGTTGAGAAAAATCATCGAACGTGAAAGAATTAAACATTACTGTTGTATTAAATTTTGAAATATTATTCTCGTATAAATCGATTTATTTCGTATCGTTTTGAAATTTACGATCGATCGTAACGATTAATTCTAAAGAAAGGTAGGACAATACGTATTGTTTCCTAGATATAGATACCCACCCTAAATCGTTTGATATCTAACTGGATCGAATGATTTATAATTAATCGTTTATTTCAATAAATCTTTTTCTTTAAACACTTATTCGTCAGCATGACGATGATTTTAATAAACAACAGATCTTTTAGGAGGTGTAAAAAAATTACTGGACAAACATCTGTTAAGATTTTCTTTCAAAGTTATCTTTCATTGACAATTGCTGGTAATTCTATCGAGATTATAGATAAAATTCTTCTTTGAAAAATAAAATAATATATATATCAGTAAATCGAGTAATATATATATTTTTCAATCATTATTCTTTATGAAATATTATCTCAAACGTGTGTAATAATTTTTATTCTGTATTACATCACTAATTTCTTATAATCGTATTCTGTATTATATTAATGAAGGTTTAATCACGTGAATTAAAATATATATTATTGTCTTTCTTATTCGAGGTGAGAAAACTTTAGAAGCTTGATATCACAGAGAAGAAATATTACTTATACGATTTGAATTTAGGTATATAGTGGATAAATGAAGAAAAACGTGACGTTTTAAAGTTAATCGTCGTCGGCACGCTTCGACGCCTCGCACGTTCCCCGAAAGAACTTTCCTCTCTCTCTCTTTCTCTCATTCTCTTATTCTCTCTTTCTCTCTTTCTCTCCCATGAGATTTACAGCAAGAGCACGCGCACACAAGCGATTAACACGCAAATCGAAATCTCGAGAGTGACGTGGCGCACCTGCAGTGTATATACAACATGTATCGGTATATGTACCTACTTAAAGTACACTCTTTACACATACACATACACATACACATACATACACATATATATATATATAGGAATGTATGTATGTTTGTATGCATGTATATATTGTATATTCATTTTATAAACTCTTTTACTTTCTTTCTTTCTTTCTTCCAACCCTGACGAAAGTAGACACGTGTTAGTCGAAACCCCCTGGAGAAAGAAAAGAACGACGACGACGACTATGACGATGACTATGACTACGACAACTACGACTACTTGGAGGCCACTTGGCTAGTCGCTAACACGAGTTTCGCGTGACCGTTCTTCTCGAGGTTGGTATCAACAAAATAATAAAAAAAAGAAACCTAGATTTCATTTCGCAATCCGAAACAGAGACTTTCTTTATTTATCTTTCAATAAATATTATCGATTAAAAAAAATAAACCACCCTCTTATTTTTTTACAAACATTTTGAATATGTGTGCGTGTATGTGTAATTCGAGATTACGATTGATACATTTTCGACAATCTTACAAGTTTAATTGATTTTATACGTAAAACGAATAAAGGATAAAAAAGAAAGAAAGAAAGGAAGGAAAGAAGAATTTCCTTAGTTGTTAAACGATGATTCAACAAAAATCACGATCCAATTCCTTCGAGGATAAAAGGAAACGAGGCGAGTCGGTGACAGTGACTGAGTTTCTACACGTCGATGACTTACAATTAGAGTGGGCGAAAATCTATCCACGAGTATCCCCTTCCCTCCTGTACCTTTTTTTTTCTTTCAAACACTATTATTGTTGTATTATTGTATCGTATGTGTAAACCCTGCCAAACCCTATCTCTCTCTCTCTGTTTCTCTTTTTCTTTCCTTCCTTCTCTCTTACTTTCTCATTGTCATTCTTTTTATACCAGCGTCAGGCGGTGAGCGTAACTTTTTTTCTCACACTCGAGAATCAAAGCATACCTCTTACCTAAGCGACGAAAAGTCGATTACCATAACCCTCTTTTACCAGCCCTCGTGTTTTGATTTAACGAAGCTTGGAAAAAAGGTTTTAACACTTACACGTATACGTTTCACACATACATCCATTACATGCATGCATATATGTTATATATATTGGGTGTTGTTGGTGGTAAAGGAAATGTAGAATTTTCTCATTGAATTATGTCCAAAAATATGATATTTTTTTTGTCCACCAATTCAAATATATTACATTGAGTGTTTATTATGAACGTAGGACACGTATTCGTGATAAACGGAAAAATAATAGACGCTTAGATCAACGTAGTATTATCTATCGATATACAACACATAGCCCGAACGATAGTCGAAGTCATTGTCAGTTGTCGTGCATTCCCATTCACCGCCTACATGGAATGCACCCGTGAAATTCGAGAAACGCGAGTTCTCTCTCTCTCTCTCTCTTTCTCTCTCTTTATTTCTTTCTTTCTTTCTTTGTGCACTCCGCGAAACCTTAGGCACACATAATTCGATCTGACAGTAACTCCTGATTGCATTTTTCCCTATAATGTTTCCAAGACAGGGACAGATCGTTAGACGACAGTACGATACTCGACACCCTACGAGTTCTTATTTTTTCTCAACGTGTTAGACACTATTAAATTCAACAGTAGTGTTACTATAAAATAGAACTGAACTAGCGTTGTTTCCTAATGCTTCTTGTAATCGTAATCGTATCGATCCAATATAATTTAAAACAAATTAGTTGAGACATTATTTATCGTAGAAATTGTTTCATAAAATAATGAATAATAATTTATATATATACAAGGTATTAATAAAAATACCTGAATAAGATGTAATAGATAATCGTTTAAAGAGCCCATCGAATTAGAAGTATTTGTAACCAGCAGGCAAATATACAGGTACTTATCGTATGGATCACTGATTCGACCCCCATAGTTTGTTTTTCCAACCATTCTTCCTCTCTCTTTCTCTCTCTCTTGTTGCAAATTCGACCCCTTCTCCTCCCATCAAGATTTTCTTTCTTTTTCTCTCTGGCAGTCTGCAAATAGAGTGGGCAGGCAATAAAACGTTGGCCCCATAACATTATCCCCGGTGTTTTCTCCCCCAAAGGTGGCGGCTGTAACACAATACAGAAGAGGGGTCAGATTGTATGGCGCGCGCCGACAGCCACCGCCCCTGCATACAACGGACAACGGGGGTGGGATGTGAGGGTAGAGGGGGAGAGAGAGAGGATCTGAGGGTGCGTACGGAAGTAGCCAAGCTAAGAGCGGAGACCACGACTATGACACCGGGGCCAAACACGAGACTAAATTCCGATCCTTCTGATCCTACCGATATTTGTCCTTTCATCGATATTTGCTCGAATATATTCTTCAATGAATTTTTATTTTTTTTGTATATTCGTGAAGGGAAATTTGTTACAGAAATATTTGCTTAAATGTTTAGTTTGAGTGTTAAAAGGCAAACATGTTAAGTAGGAGTGGGTATTATTACAGATACTAAGTGTATTAGTACTACTATATTTTCTATTACAACTATTACTATATTACAATATTATTATAAATACTGACAGTATTAATACTACTACAATTACTACACTATTACATCAATTACTTCTACTATTACTATTACTACAACTCTAACCACCCTACTACTATTGCTACTACTACAACTACAAGAACAATTTACCCTTCTCGCGTACTCGTAACGAAATATAGCGATAAGCAAATAAAATTGTGCACACAATAGAATGACTCCGGTCCTCTTTCTCTGCTTTTACCGTCGGGTACCGGGAACGTTGTCGCTACCCGTACACCCTCTTTTACCCTCTTCTCATTCCCCAACTCCTTCCTATCACCCCTCTCTGCTTCTCTCCTCTTTCACCCCCCAGTGTACTATCTCCTACGGCCATAAAGCGCAAAAGCAACGCTTTGCGAAAGTTTTATTATTTCCATTTTTACGATCCGCCCGGCTAACTCACCACTTCGACCTCATATTACACACAACCAAACATACTACACGCATACTCTCTCACATATACATTAATATCATACCTAACGTTGTTGATCTTATACTAACGATTCCCCCGTAGATAATACTAACTCTTCTCGATATACTGAAACATGTTATAGGTACACGAATACAGAAAAACTTTAACCATCGTTCAAACGAGAATGACCTCGAAATCGACATACTATTTCTCGTTATCTGAAATAAACGAGAAAATCGCTCTAACGCTAATCGCATAGATGAGAGAGTTTCTATTATTCCAAATATAACCCATACTATTAAACGTTAAACCTATATATGGGAAGTTGAATGGTTAATTCGAATTTATTATAGACCCTATTACATCATTTATTCGTTAATAAACTATTATGCGATTTAATTATAGTCTGAACAACTAACTGATCATTCACGTTTAGAAGATTTCACGTTAAGATTTATAATATCATTAATTCGTATTCGTAACATGCATATATCTTTTATCTTTATTTATTTATTTAGGGGATAAACTCATTAGTACAGAATACATTCTAAAATACATTTTAGAAATACCATAGACTAAAATTGAAGGTTACATTTGGTACTTCATTGCCGATGCATTCTCATTCGAGAATTCCATGCACAGGAGTACAGCTAATAGCATTCTTTAAAAACCACCGAGAACTTATTCAAGGTCCTAATAATTTTTCCTATTAGTTTCGTACTTGACACTGAGAGACCACATCATCATCATTATTATTATTATTTACTTATATATTTCTTCCTATCACTATTTTTAGTTTAAAGTATTTTCATCTACACTTAGTGTACATTAATTGTATTGGCTTTTTGATAATTAGGGAACTTCGTACAACAATCGGTAAATAAAATTTTATAACATTTTATACTAAAAAACGATTTAAAAAAAATTCCAAATTAAACTGACAGTATAATTGTCTCGTTCTCGGTAATACAGTATTCAATAATTTTGTCCTGTTGATAATTTTACGTAATTGAGCATATACGTTCGTATAAAAACCTGTTAGGATGTTTATAAAAGTTTCATTTATCTCGACAATTTTTTTTTCTCTCTCTCTCTCTTTCTCTCTCTGTTTTTTTTTTGTCAAAGAACGAATGAACACGAGGAACGATAACGACGTCGACGACATTACAACCGAGTTGCGACTAATTGCTGGTGCTACGTAATTACTCAATAAACATCCTGTTAATATCACTTTGTGTCCTACGTAAGGTACATACATATACATACATACGTTGCATGTATAAAACAAGAAGAGTCGTGTAACACACTGGTCTTCCTTCCGACAAATTCCCCTTCGTACCCCCTCGTAACCCACCCACCCCTTCTTCGCGACACCACGATTTTCCACGAGCACGGACACACTTCCGCTCGAGTCCGTTCTTCTTCCGTTCGTATTATGAACGAATATTACACGTTTACAATTAACTACGTGAAAGAAATACAAAAAAGATATATATATGTTATTAGATAGATAAAAAATATATGAACACAAATAATGCAATGTTAGTTTATGTATTGTCGACTATTTGTATTGGATTTATTTTCAAAAATTTATGTTGCCTCAATTTGAGTTTAATTTTTTTTTTAAGGTAAATTATATTCTATGTATTATATTTATTCAATTTATTATTATTATTATTATTATTAGTAGAAAATATTAACATTTTTATATTTAATATCTCAAAAGTGTGATTATTTCCAACATCCAGGAATAAATTTGTACAGTCATTCGTGTAAAAGAGTCAGTTAGTTAGAGTAAAATATATTTTACATATATAATATTGACTAAAAAAAACAAAAAACAAAACATATCGAAGTAGGATTGATCATTTTCTTAGCAAATACGTGGTGTCAAATTGTGAAGCATTGAGAAGAAGGAAGAATCACCTGCACGTTTGGGAAGTGAATAAGACTAGGTGGTGAAGGGAAAAAGAAGATAGTAAGATGAAAACTATCTCTATCTATCTATCTATCTATCTATCTATCTCCCACTTTCTTTTTCCCCTCTCTCTCAACCCCCCTTCCTTATTTTTTTTTCTACGGATAAGAAGGATAGAAAGGATATTCGTGTTGGTGAGTTCTGGAGTTATTCCCAAAGTCGGTGGAAAAAGTTTCGTCTAACGTCTTGGAAATGTCTCAAAAAGAAGAACCCAGAGAAAGAAGAAACCCGTACGAGGAGGTGGATGAGGATGAGGATGAGGAGTAGGTGGAGGTTGAGGAGGTGGAAGGAGGAGGAAAAGAAAAAGTAGAAAAAGAAGAGTAACTCGTGCAGAGGGACCCAACCACCCGCCGTGTGCTCTAAGTGTATCACATAGTAAATTTAGTTTTCCAACCTCCGTTTCTAGCCTTCCACCATACGATCCAACTCCCAAACATACACACACAGACACACATACACACCTAACATATATAAACATAGTTCTTTCTTTCTATCTTTCCATCCTTTCACCTTAAAGGGCACAACCCGACCTGGAGAGATTACCCGCGTTAGAACGTTCATGTTGTAGGAAGAAGAAGAAGAAGTAGAAGAAGAAGAAGAGAAGGGTGGATGGAGGGAGGAGGAGGAGGAGGAGGCCAGGGCCGACGTTTCCTAGGGGGATCGTCGGCCATCTTTGGAGTATGGCGGACACGGATCCGTTCGAGCGAATCTGGCCGATCAAACGGGAGCTAAGAGCTGCGCTTTCGTCCGAGTTAACTCAATCATGCGAGCTTTCTACTATTTTTCTCTATCTCTTTCTTACTTTTTCTCCATGCTTTCCTACTTTCTCTTCACCCTCTCACCCTCTCACCCACTATCCCCCATTCCAGTCCCCTTTTTTTTATTTGTTTCTTTCTCTTATCCGTTCCTCCTGTTTTAGGTCACTCCGTTTCCTCGAAGTCTTCCATTTCTTTCTATCCCCAAACCAAATACGTGTACTTCTTCTTCTTCTTTTGATTTTTATTTTTATTTTTGTTTCTCTTCAACCACCATTGCCATCTTATTCAGCACTTCCCCCATCGACCACCCACGACCGTTCGTTCCAATTGATGAACTCGCGACAACAGGGCCTTTAGATACTTTTACAAGCCCACAGAACATCCCTCGAGAGAGAGAAAGAAAGAGAAAGAGGGTTAGTTTACTCATCCTACTACAGATCATGATGCCAGTTGCTTTCAAGTATACCGACCTTTCTAAAGACAACATACGATATCTGAAATATCCTAAGAGTGGTTTGAAATGAGCCGTGAGGACTGGGAGACTAAGGACCCTTCTTTAAAACGATCCCTTTCTTTTTACTAAACGTCAATGTCAATCATCTAATTTATTACATTTCAAAAATTAGATTTTCTTTACTAATTTCTTCTCATATGGTTACTTTATTTTAATATCTATGTATTTGTATTTAGATTGAAATATTTAGTATGGTATTTTGAAATGTATGCGATTAAGGATAGGGTACGTTGATAGAATAATTTAGGGAGGAGGAATGAGAAAGAAGATACAATGAAAAATTTGTAAGAGTTGCAACCCTTTGAGAAATTTAATAAAACAGATTTCGAGAATAATAAGAACTAAAAAAAAAAAAAACTCGCGTTGGATTTGCATCGGAAAAGAGATTAAAAGAAATTTAGGCCCATCTTAAAAAAGATATTAAGAGAAAAGGATATTTGGGAAATAAAATGGGCGGGAGCGATTCTGCGCAAGTAAATTTTATCTGCGTCGATCCGTTCAGCAACGAGACCAGACTCTGCATGTTTTCCTCTCTCTCTCTCTCTCTCTCTCTCTTCTTCTACACGCACGCGCGCATTCTCGAGTTAGTTGAAAAGAGAGAGACACACAGAGAAAGAGAGAGAGTAAGCAAGTCGACGACGTGTATCGGGTGTAATCGGTCTCCTCGGGGAATCCCACCCTCTCGGAGTTACCAGCAAACCGGGGAGATAATTTGTGGCGTCTCGACGCGTCTGCGTGGTCCAATCCTCGCTATCAGCCAATCGCGTGAGTCTATCTACTGCGCCGTTATACTACTACTGAGCCTTCAGAATAAAAAAGATACTTGGGGTATAGAAAGGCCGGCCTGTGATCGTCCCATTCCCATAAAACCAACAAAAATAAACCTAAAGTATCACCCCACAACCCCACTTCACCCTCTCCCATCCCCGTATATTCTGATTCTTCTATTTTCCTCATTCTCTCACCCTGTCTTTCATCTTTTCTCATTGGATGTATCGTTGAGTTAATCGATTCCAATAGAACACTGATTCTCAAAATCTTCCCAATTATTTCTGATATTCTAGGAAAATTGTTCACTTGTCAGTTATTGCAACAATCATGTATTTGGTCTTCTTAACATTGAGTGTCAGATCGTATTCTTGACGTGTCTATTTATTTATAATTGTATACTTTATTAAAAGTTATATGATATAATTGAATATACCGAAATAAGATTGTCAGAGTAGTAAGTGTTAAATGTTGTTAATAATCTATTACAAAATGAATATATTTATGAAGGTTTTAATTGATTTTCATTGATAAATTTGACTCTTATTAATATTAATATCGATAAAGGAAAATACCTTCTCAAAGAAATTACCTTGGATATTTTTTTTTTGTAGGTGGTAAAGAAGATGATCCTAAAGGTTGCTCGTCCAGTGCATTGAGTTCGTCTCAAAGCAAGAAACAACGGAAAGCACGTACTGCATTTACCGATCATCAGTTGCAGACATTGGAGAAGAGTTTCGAACGACAAAAATATCTCAGCGTGCAAGATAGAATGGAGTTAGCTTCTAAATTACAACTTACCGATACTCAAGTTAAAACTTGGTATCAAAATAGAAGGTAAGAATTAAGAAATATTTTCTTGGTAGAAATAATAATGTCGAATTATTGGTCATGATTCAATGGACAGTATTCGACATTTATTTTTTACAAACTCAATTTAATAATCGTAATAATATTTTTATACTGTTGCTATGTGTAAATACAAACACGAGTTAAAACGTGGACACAAATGGAAAATAATTGAAACAATTAGATAGAATCACGAATATTTTTAAAACGCGAATAATCTGACCAACATCGAATATAACTGTTAAATCGATAACTATGACTAAACGCACGCAACGTTGTCCTTGACAATTTCTTATCACACCGTATACTTAAAATTTCATATATCGTATATATAAATATTCTCTTTTAACACGAGAGTCTTTAACGTTATATTTAGTTGTTACGTTCAACGAAAAATATTTCAACGATGAAGGTGAAGAATATTCGTTGAAATATTCGTGTCGTCGAAACGTTTCAAAGTACTCGATTCTAAAAATATAAGTAAAATCAATTCTCACTTTTAGTATTTCATTACAGTTGATTCCTATCAAAAATACGTTGCTTAACATTGGGGACCATATTGAGTCTCGTTTTGGTATTGGATCTTTTAGCTTATTAAAATTGATAAGTTTCTGAAATGAATCAGGATTATTGAAATGATATAAAATCAATTTTATTTCGAATGAAAAAAAGAAATTGTTATAATAACAATGAAGATAATAATGATGATGATGATGATGAGAGAAACGGTTATAACCGTCAGATTTTGTTCGATCACGTAACACGAGTTTTGTGGCCGTAAATCAATCAAGAATATATCCGCATCACGATCCTTGGGATCCAGAGCGCACGACGACTATGACGAGGAGGAGAAAGAGGAAAAGGAAGAGAAGGAGGAGGAGGAGGAGGAGGACGACGAGGAGGACGACGGCGGTGCGTTCTTTTATGGGGGTACGCGTGTCGAATCCGTAAATGGAAATTGCGGCGGGCAACAAAGCCGTTGTTTACGTGGTTAAACGCGAGGATCGTCGGCCGAGTGAATTCCAGGATAAAAATCACGGAAGCCATGCTTTTATCCTGGTTCCATGGACTAGAACGGTTATAGTGTTGTTAATGAGTTACCTCGCGTTGTAAAGTAACGTCACAACCTCTCTTTCAAATCCGGACTAGTCTCTTGTCTTTCCTCTTGTGGAACATTGTTGTTCCGGTATTCTTTACAATTTAGTATTCTTTTTGTTTATTAGCATTCTCTTGTATTTTTGTCTTTTTTTTTAATTTTACACACGTGTGTATGCAAATGTGTTTGTAATACTTGACCGGTAACGAGGATCTTATTGGAAGAGTATTGAGTATATAATTTGATTAAATAATTGCAATATTTTATAATTGTTAATAACAAAATAAACTATTAAACGATATTTCCAAAAGTCTCTTAAAAGAATATTAGTTTCATTTAGTCAAATATTTCTTATAATTAAAATAATATAAAATAACATCGTCAAAAAATACATCGACCCAAGTTGGCGTAAGCAAAACACAATTCAATTTGAAGTATTAGAAAACAAATAAATATTGGAAAGTTTAATAAAACGATCTCCTTTTACTAAGATATATATATTTAAATAGATATAATTTATCGTACAAAAAAAAATGATATATTTTCGTGACAATATTTGAAATGGGAATAAACGATTAAGGAAACACACAGCGTAGGTTCGATGAATGGAACGAGATTATAAACGCCCATCTGAAATTCGTTACACTTTGAAACGATCCTTCACAAGGTCTTTGTTTCTTCGTCCTCGGTTAAGTCTCTCTTTCTTTCTTTCTTTCTCTTACAACGTTTTATAGATTTCAGAATATACAGCGGCATCCTTTGCCCTGGTATACAAAATTGTACAAAGTCATCCGGCAGTCGCGTCTGCCAGCCGTTCGAAGATCCTTTTGTTTCTTTGTTAACATACTATACAACATCTTTTCCTAAATCATTATACTCGTTAACCGTATTTTGGGTTTTGATGAAAAATAACTGTCGAATTTTCCCCATTGAATTGTAGCCAAAATTCCCGACGTTAATTCTTTTTTTCTTTTTCCATTGACCCAATATTTGCCGACTAACATTTTTTGTTAATATTAATTTACTGTGAAAATTTGAAACCGTCTCTTTTTCCGTAAAAGAAAAAAAAAACCTCATTTTGGTCACGGTCAATTAGAACAACGAACTTTAATTGTCGAAATGTCTTGCAATACATACAACACATTGTGTGCACGATCATAAATCAGGAAACTTAAGAAGGGATAAATGCTGGTAATACGAGTCACTAAAATCAGCCTCTTTTTTTCTTTCTTTCTTTCCCATAACTTTCTTCTAAACTTATTTCTTTCATCTTCTTCTTTTTCTCTTTTGGTTATAATTCTTTTAGTTTATTTTACAATTACAGTTATTTTACAATTATAAACGATTACTTATTTAAATACTTATTTACTTAAATTATGTTTAGATTCATTACTTTACATTCTATAGGCTACCATACTGAACGATGGGCGGTGATTAACATAGGAACACCCACAATTGTGGTGACTAGGCGAGTTCTTGTCGATCGTTTAGCTCAAACGACCGGTGAAATTTGATTGTTTCGAAAAGAAATAGGAAATCTTTGATAATGATTTTTGAAGAATTATGATGTTAGGACATAAATAAAAAAAATTGAGTAGTGCTGGTAGAGAGAAGGAGGAGAGACACCATATAATTTAATAGTCAGTTAACAACGATACGAACAACTCGAAATATGAAAGTACGTTCTGTGATGTATTCAATGATTCTTGGATTTTTGGTATACGTGTCCAGAAAAAAGGGTAAACGGAAAATAAAAAAATCAATGAACGTTTTGATAAATTAAACTTTTTGTTGTTCCGTATCCGATGAATATTGTCGTTAAAAGTATCAAAGATAAATATTGAATGGTGTTGATTAATATTTCGGTATCGGTACGTCACGGTGAGATTAATTAGTCGGAGGAAAAAGAAAATGACGAAGTCATGGAGGTATACCCATGTGTATGTATGTATATGTATCTTTCTGTGTGTGTGTGTATGTGTGTTTAGTATGTGGAAATAAGATTGCCAAGTTTCGATGAAAGTGACGATGAAGCGAGAAAAGGGCGAACGGAATAGATGGAGAAAAAAGAGAAAAATAAAAATAAAGTGAAACAAAGAGAAAGAAAAAAAGAAAGAGAGGGAATAAGAGAGAAATAGAACGCAAAAAGCTAAGGAAAATTAGTGACGCTCCTGTCGGCTTGGTTCTTAAGTGTCCGCTTAAACTTTTGTTGCTTCTTAAGTTCTTCGAATGACTCGGCTCGTTCAGCGCAGATAGGCGCCGGCCACACCTAGGGCGCCACTACGACGACGACTACGACGACGACGACGACGACGGATTTAGTTTTATTTTTTTTCTTCGTATTTTATTTCTCTTACTTGTTCCTATTTCTCTCTTCCATGTCACGTTTTTACACGTTCAGAGTCTAACCGGAAATGGATGACATCAAACAAATCATTTCAACTAAATCTTTATATTTCTTATATAAATTGCAATACATTTTGCAATACATACAACACTTAACCATTCGAAATAATTTAATATCTATGATAATAATAATAATATTTATTATTATTATTTAATTAGATCACAAATATTGTGTGTTGTTACTGAAACAAATAATCAAATACACTTATAACAAATAATAACATTTTTTATATAAATTGGAATGCACTTTGCGATGCATACAATGACACTGCACTGTCTAAAATAATTTAATAAATACAAAAATAATAATAATAAGAAGAAGAAGAAGTCAATATCGTGTGGTATTACTGAAACGAATAATAAACATTTACTTTAAAATAAAATTAACATTGATTTAGTTCTTGAAATATAAACACATAAAGAAAACGTTTTAAATGCATTTATTTTTCTGCATTGAATGCAACATAATCTATTTAACGTTAAAGAATTATTAAAAGAAATCTAAAACTTTGGTATAAACATTTGAAAAGTCATATTCGGATTCTATGCACAATAATACGTAATAATTATGATTCATATCAGCTGCAAAATAGCTGTTAACTAGTGTTATTATACTCATTGCAATATATATATATATATCATGAAACTTAAGAATCGATGCGTGCATTGCAATATGTTACAACGTATATATTACGTAAATTAATTACAAAACTTGTAAGATAATTCTCTTTCGTTTATATTATTAATAATTATATAACGTTATAATAATTTATAACGAAACAATTTAGATCGTGGAAATAATATATAAAAAAAAAAAAGAAAAAATAAAAGATAGAAATGTAAAATTCGCGAAATGATTTTATTTGCACATTTACACAACGCAACATCTCTTTGAAATTAACATTAGTAAACATAGCGTTTATAAAGATAGCAATTTAACATCGATCCTTTTTTCTTTACTTTTTATACTACTTCCTTGAAAAACGTCAATTAGTTGATCGTTTAGTTATTTATAAGTCATTAGAACTCGTTACGTTATTTACGGTAAATACATGATCGTAAAATCATGCGAGACACCTTCTTTCTTAATCACGTGTATCGTTCAAGCATGCGTTTATACACATATATATATTGCTTACGTAAATCAATTGATGTATTTTACGTTTTTCTTAAATAGATTCTCTAAATAACGTTAATCTGTCTAGACGGTAATATTGAACACAATTTTCAATCGTGTTTCAACAACGATCAAAAATAATACAAACAATAATATAATAATAATAATATTTAAAAACCAAAAAGATAAAATCGTACTCGAAGAATTTCAACGAAACAAGTAATTATTATATTTTATTAATCATTGATATTTAAAACAATATTAATAAAAACGTTCGATCATATTTCAACAACGTTCAAACGTAATACGAAAAAATGTAAAGAGTGAAAATAAGATGAAATTGTAATCGAACGATTTCGAAGAACAAGTATAGTTTGTATCTTTTGTTAATCATTGTATGGAAAACGATCATAATATGTTAGAAGTTTTCTTGAAACTTCTCTCTAAGTAAAAGGAGCCGCGGCGCATGGTGGTAGCGATTTCAAAAAACGTCAGACAAGATAGAAAGCACCATCGAGCTACCGCATAATACTCTAGAATTACGAGTCACGTCCCGGGGGCAGGATCCTCTCTCACGCGTACAAGAGAGAGAAAAAGACAGAGAGACAGAGAGATACAGAACCAGAAAGAAAGAGAGAGAGAGAGAAGGAGAGAAAGATACATAGTTGAACGATGCAGTTTGTGACGCGCGAAAGCTGGCCCGGTGTATAAAACTCATCGTTGTTGCATACTTCTCTCTCTGTGTGTGTATGTGTATGTGTGTAAGTGTAACTAAGAGACTCAAGAGAGGATCGAGATTACGTGAAGGATACACAGCATCCATTCTGGTAAACGAATCTTCTCTCGTGTAAGCTCGAGCTCGTGTGTTTTGGATTTACGAGAGTTAAGATGAGAAACGTTAAGAAGATCATCGAAAGATTTTTTGTTTTATTTCACGTTAACACTTTTGACTGTCGTATTGAAACCACACGTTTCGTTTAAGACGTCGCGATAGTATTTTATGATGCAAGATGTTTTATAGTAAACATAATCTTTGATTTGTCGGTGTTGCGATAAAAATGTTTCATCGTTCAATGATACAATTTTGATTTCAAAGTATATTCTAATTACCGGTAATGTTTTAAACAGGCCAATTATAAATTTTCATTCAACTTTTTAACAATTGAAGTATGTAGTTGTGAAATGGTCCAGTCATTAATGACCCATTGGAGAAACCGTAACTAACGTGGCAGTCAAAGTGTTACATTTTGAAGGAAATAAACGAGAAAATAAACTAAATGCAATGCATACATTGTACATGTATGTACATGGTATGTATTTATGTGTGTATGTGTGTGTGTTATATTTTTTGTTAATCCCCCGTATATGTTTTTTACTTAAAAGAAGAAAACGTCGAAGTAAACGAGATCATATGTATATGTTTCTGTTATACCAAAGTATAGGAAACGGTCCCAACGAGTTAGCGTAGCTCGCTTAGGCGAACGTGACTGCACCGTAATTTTCTGTAAGGGAAAATATGAACCTTTCACATGGTTTTGCGCTCGTTAGGTGGCATCGGTCGTTAGACCGCAAACAAGCTATGATACTTTTATCGAGGCACCATGATCTAAGGAATAATATTTTTATAATAAACCTAATGCGATATAATATAACGAACAACGAAAATGCACGCATATCGAAGACTGTATACCAATTAAGTTGTTTATTGGTTTAGATTATACATCACTCAATGAATACCAAACCTAGCCAATAAAAATACATTTTCTTTCTTAAATTCAACTTTATTCATAGACATAGTCACCTTTAAAAATGATACATTTACTCCGACACTGTTCTAACTTTTCAATACCTTTTTTTGTAGAACGATTAGTGTCTTTGCTTTTAAAATAAGCTTCAACCTCAGCAATCACTTCTTCATTGGAGCCAAATCTCTTTTTTTTGGAGAATTCTTTTGAGGTCTGCAAAGAGCTAGTTTCGTTGTTATTTGAAACTGTCGTCAACGGGGTTTTGCGACACTACGATGACAACGACTATGACAACGACGATGTTGTTTGCCCGTTGATATGCCAGCAATCGTGAGAATCCGGTGCGTTGTTTCATGAGGCTTCTCGACATCAGCCGGAAGCACACACGAGCTTCCCACGGCGCCGGTAAACCGCTGCTTCATAACGGATCACCCTCCTGATTCCTCGACTATGATTTCTACTATATATACTCTAAGATTATATCTATAATATTACTATTAGGACCTTGAATAAGTTCTCGCCCCTTTGTTTTGTCACAAATTAGAAGCTTTATTTAAAATATAAGGAAAGGTAAAGTTCAGTGTTAAAGGTGTAAGGTTCATATAAAGGTTGTAATTGTTCGTCTTGAAACTTTATCGGAGCACCAGAACTATCCTCAACTTCAAAATCATTATTTTTGAATCATCGAAACTAGTCTTTACGTTGTAAGTCTCAACAAGAATTCAGTGTGCTTCAAATGCAGATTTCTTTCGATTAAAGTAGTGGAATAAAATTCCTTGATAAAGACACTTTATTTGGACACAAAAATAAACGTTTTCAAAAGCAATAAACAAACACATGGTTGACATTATAGCGAAATACCATAGACTGAAATAAAAGATTATGTGCAAGGTAATAGGAATAAAATCGTATATTGTCAAATAAAATAATTTAAAATATTAAGTATAAAAAGTTAATTAAGAAAAAAGACAAAACTTATAAGACAACTTAGTATACCCCATAATAAGCTAGTATAACCCATAGTTGGACGTTTTATATTTTAATATCGTACTACATATATCTACATTTCTCTCTCTCTCTTTCTCTTTGCAACAATGGAAGAAAAGTGCATCGGCGAGAACGCATAATCGCTTTAACGCGTTCATCCACTTTTTATTCTTTCTTCCCTTTCTCTCTTTTGTTCTCTCTCTTCCTCTCTCTCTTTTTCTCTTTCTATTTCATGTAACAACGCACATGGGAGAAAATAGGTACAGCCTGTCGTTTACCATCCCTTCTATCCCATGAAACATGTGTCTCGCAGTCACCGAGGCAAATAATAATTCGAAAATATGTCGTCCATCTCTCTCTCTCTCTTTCTTTTTCTGTCTATCTATCTATCCATCTATTTTTCTCCCTCTCTCTTTCTCTTACTCGCTCACTCTTGTTGCATTATTATAGCAAACCGACCTGGTAGCCTCTGTGCATTAGTGTCGCACGGAGTTGTAACCGCAAAAGCAGACACCAAAACCCGACCACCCATTATAAATGCATTAACTCTCCTCTTTCTCCCCTAGCGTGTCCTCCCCCTCTTTGACGATTATTTTCCTTCATTTTTCATCGCTTAGATGTGTTTAGTTATGTACTTACTCATGAAAGTTCTCTGAAACAAACAAGAATTGAAGTTATCGAATAATTTTGGGCTTATTAAAATGATTCATTTCATTATTTCTGTCTCTTTCTGTTTCTTTCTTCTGACATCAACAGTTTTCAAGAAAAGTAATTATTGTAAATGATTAGTTTTGTTATAAATAATCCTTGTAAAAACACACCAATACCAATATCTTATATTTCGCAAACCCTTTTGATATCAAATCTTGAAGACAACGATCGTAGAACCACTTCTCACAGATGTAAAACAATTACAGTGACATAAAAAATAAAATGAATTAATTAACTTCCCTAGCACCAATCAGAATCGATCGTTGCTAAAAACATCATTCCCAGAAAGCCATTGCTCGAAAAAAATAAAAGAAAAAAGGTAGAAGAGAGAACAAGGGTTAAACCTTCAAGCCGAAAAGAAATTGACGATCATTAAGCCCGATGGAAACGATCGTTACACTTTCTTCGTCCACCATACCAGGACCACATCAAGCACCTTTTCCCCCTTCTCTCTCTTTCTCTCTCTCTCAGCCTTCCCCCTTCTTCGTTCCATTTTAGTCGAACAAGATCGAGCATCCCTTTTCCTAGGACCGACATCTCGAACGATAAATCAATGACTTCGCCTCTTTCTACGAGTTCAACACAAGTTTCCCTGTGGCTGTCTTCGCTGTAAGAATCGTCGAAGGGTTTCTTTTTTTAACAAAAAGAAAGAGAGAGAAAGGGAGTACAGCAATTAAGAATGTTTTAGAGTTAGCTGCACTCGAAATGAACGAAGTCAACCCTCTTCGGTAGAAGAAAAAAGGGGTAGGAGGGGTATTAAAAAACATTACTCATCATATAATCGCGCTCGCTGGGTTTTCATTGCAAATTTTATTTCTCTCTTTCTCTCTCTTTACCGAATCGTGTCGGGAGAAAAATGAGAAATGATCCTAGTGGCTCGCTCGATTCACATAGGCCCCCTGTTTAAAATTCATGAACGATTTTACTGCTCGTATCCTCTCCTCTCCTCTCCCCGGCCTATCGTCGACCGTCACAAAAGGGCGAACAAGGTTGGACGGGCGGTAGGGTGGGATGGGGGACTATATCGAGAGAAATGAGTGGCCCACATTTTCGACGAGAACCTAACACGACACAACACACACGTGTGTGCGTGTTTATATCCACCTATAAGCCAAACTACCTCCCTCTCTTCCTCCCTCCATTCCTCTTTTCCTATGCGAAAGGGGAAAGAGGAGTGGTATACTGAGTGCACCGAATATATTAATTGTCGAATTTTCCGTGCGAGTTGCATATCCGTTAGAGCCGCTTTGTCCCCGTCTACCGTCACCCGTCTACCCCCCGAATATCTCTGCGTTGATTATTAATTACTCCGAACAACGAAACGCTAGGAAGGTTCACTCTCCCCCTCTCCCTCTTCCCACCTTCCCCCTTCTCCATCATCACCTTCGTTCACCCTCCTCGTTGCCTGTGCTGTGTGTGTTTGTTCTTTTTTTTTTTTTGGTTATTTTTCGCACATCGACCTAAAACAAATTTTCATTCTTTTCTCCACCCTGTACACAATTTTTCTCGTTCTCATTCTCTATTTGACTTTATTTCTTTATTTCTATTTTGTCATTTGGGATGAATTCACGTTAGCGATAGAATATCAGGGGTTGAAAAGAATATTTATAAAAATTATAACCACCGAAGGCGTAAGGTAATGAATGTATTTTACTCTCCGATCCTACCGGGATTTAATTATCCTCGAATTTTGTATATACGTGTGTAAATGTGTTTATATGTGTATATGTGAGAGAGAGAAAGAGACGATTCGAGAAAATTTGCAACCACCACGAAGCACTGATTTATCGTTCGCGAGAGAAAGAATCAGGAAGTTCGATACCAGGACGCCGTGATTCATCGGAAACTACGAAAAACTTGCTGATACGAACTGAAATTACATTTATTTATTTATATCTTTTTGTTTCCCCCTTCCCTCTCTCTTTCTTCTTTTGTTTTATGGTGACGGAACAGTAAGAATAGGAAAATAAAGAGAGAGGAAGGAAAATCGGTATCAGAGCGCTCGTGTAAAGAACTCGTATAAGAGGTGCCTTCGTAATTTTCTCCATAGATTCGAGAATATTACTTTAACCGGTGGAAAAGGGGATCTAGGGGGGAGGATATAGGAGTAGTAGTAGTAGGAGGAGGAGGAAGAGGAGGAGAAAGGAAAAAGGAGGGGGTTAAATCGAGTCTCTCACCCTTTCTATCTCTTTATCGTTCCATCTCCCTTTCTCACCCCGACAAACGCGAGCCTTTTTCGAGACTCAAACGTTAGTTCAATATATATATGTGTATGTGTATGTGTGTATGTATAGGTGCATATATATATACCATATACCATACTAAAAGCTCTTTCTCCCTGTCACTGTCTCTGTCTTTCCAAGTCAGAAGGTACCTTTCGCAGGTGGTGTAGCGCGTTAAGCGTGTATGCGTGGCATGATACGCGATGATTAGGCACCGAACTCCACGGGCTATTTGTTAGTATAATAAGCCCTCCAGCAGTGTGGCCAACGTAACCGCTTGCCGGCACGCCAGCCCGTTTTAGCGTAATTGTCCCAGATCGGGATTTACATACTCGAAGAGGGTGGAAGCGCGTTCGTTCGTTCCTTCGTTCCTTCGTTCCTTCGTTCGTTCATTCGTGGAGGTGATAGTGGTGGTGGTAACGTTAGTGGTTGATAGTCATAGGTAGGAGTGGAACGATAAAGGGTAGAAGAGTTTGAGAAAGAGAGAGAGGAAATTGCTGAGAATGTCGTGATTGCTTTAGATCCTCTCTCTTTTTCGTTTCTCTTTTCTCACCCTCTTTCTCTTTCTCTACCATCGGTATCAAAACGATTCTTATGCTAAATATCACCTCCGACAAATCACCACTATAGGATACTATCTTACGGTCGTTCGAATTTTCTAAAGGTCGTGCAAGATTAGAGACTCCTAAGAAACCTCTGATACGTATTTCTACTTACAAGCCACTTTGCTAGTCGATTTTCTATTTTTTTCTTTTTAGTTTCACATAAAAGAGACATAAAAAGACTGTCCCCTATTCTTTTATTCTTTTTTTTTTTGTTAACTACAGTGTTACTTGATTGCTTATTACGTTTTATTTAAATATATTTAGCTCGGGGGGAGAAGAAAGAAATTTATTTTTTAAGTTTGTTTCTTTGAGTTGCAAGTTTAAGGATTTTGGTTGGAGTTGAGGGAAATTTCTCAAATATTTTTTTTACAATTGTTAAGAGTATTGTTAGGAGATATAGATGCAATGTAAAAATAAAGATAGAATCAATTTGTGTACGTTAGAAAAATTTAGAAATAACCACAATTGTATACGTAACTGTACATCCAAGAAAACGTGTGAATATTGTTGCGTGCAGAAGTTTATAACGGGCCGAATAACCTAGGAGAAAATCTTGTATTAAATGAAATAATTAGAACAAAAGAGATTTCAGTTTTGTTAAAACTTATTTTTGTGTTATATATTACGTGAGAAAGTTAGAACGTGAAGAAATACAGATCGTAAATATGAATTGGTTTCCAAATATTAAAAGTTTCTTAGTAACTTCTTATACTTTTAATATTTTTTATTTTACATTATTTTATTAATTAATAAATACACAGTATTAAAAACAAAAGTACAGAGGTTGCAAAATAATATTAAAATACTAGAAATTATTTATCCTATAAAATTTTTCTGATAAAAGAAAATAATCAAAGAAACTTGTAGAATGATTCTAATATTTTAATAACCCATACTCTTCTAACTTATTCTATTTATTTCTTTTCTTATCTTTAACTTTTTTTCTCCCTTTTTCTAATCTCTTTTTCTATCTTATTTCATGTTACAGAACAAAATGGAAGAGACAAACGATGGTTGGTTTCGAGATAATGGCAGAAAGCAACTACGCTGTAGCAGCATTTCAACAATTTTACGGAAGCGGAGCTGGTGCAGCAGTACCAACACATCCTGCAGCAGGACGATATTTTCCTTATGCAACGAGTCATCATTTACCATCTAATCAATTATTTTATCAACAAGCATCAGCTGCAGTTACATTGCAGAAACCATTACCTTACAGACTATACCCACCTGCAATGATTCTTGCTGGACCAAGTGCAGGACCATTCGGTTCGTTAGCTGCCAGCTCGAGTTTATCAAGTTTGAGTAATTATTACAGAGATAGTCCTGAAATGGTTGACGAGAGGGATAGAGATAGTAGAAAGGATAGGAAGGATAGAGAAACTATGCAAAGGGATAGAAGTAGGAGTCGGGAAGGTTCACCTATTAGAAGGGAAGATACTCCTGAAAGTATAAAACCCGATAGTGATGAAGAAAGTATACACGATATTTAGGACACAAATCATAATTACGATCTTAAATGATTCGAATTAACGAGGATATAAAAAATAACACTTTCCTGATATTTATAGGAATATTTATATATTTCTAAAATCATGGAAATGGATTATTCATTAAACTTGAAATTAATGAAACGTTTAAATATATTTTTAAACGATATTTTTTGTCCCAACTGGAAAACTCGTTTATTTTACAATCGAACGAGATTATGAGATTTTTAAGGAATATAAAACTACGAGAGAAAAATAATACGTACTTTGAAAAGAATAATAAAATAATAATATTTGCGAGATCCGAGCACGTCGATGCCAAATACATAAAATAAGTACTCGTGCGAGAATTTGATCGAAGCTTTGAATAGTTCAATGGTTTAAACACTCGCCCGAAAAGCGAAGGAATTTTTATAATTGAAAGATCGTGGGGATTGATTCCAGTCAGAGTTCCAGTTTTTTAAAATCGATGACGGATTAATCTTTTGAGGAAAATCTAATTGAAAATAAAATGAGTTAAATAGTGGAAGTTGACTTAACTTAATAACACCACCCAATGGCTGAAACATCCAGGATTTTCTGAATGAGAAGAAGAAGAATGAAAGAAAAAGTTGTGTAATGTGTGGTGTGTTTAATAAGAAAATGAAAAAAATCCTAGAAAAATGGTAGACTTTTTAAATAAATACGAAACTAACGATACGCGATTTATTTCGTTAGTTGTCTAACAAAAAACTGTACCAATCGGGTTGGTTAAAGAATATTGTGATTAATTCTTAACTTCGAAGAGAGAGAAATATGAAAATAAGAAAAGGTTTGAAAAGAGAGAATGAGAGAGGAGATTCTTGTCGAACTATTTATTTCGAAGAGGGAACCGATCGTGCAGAGAACGCGAATCTACAATTTATATGACATTAGGAAAGAAAGAAATATCCTTCTAGCCGCGGGGAAGTTAAGAAGGAGATCTAAAATGACACGAAATTACATACGGTCGTCCGAATATAACGAAAACTAAAAAGAAATAATAAAAGGTGGATAGATGGGAGAGAGTGAATTCGGAAGGATATAAGAAAAAGAATACCTTCGGAAATTAACAGTCGTATATATGTGTGTGTGTGTGTGTGTATGTGTGTGTTTCTCTCCTGTTTGGAAACCGGAGAACCTAAACTTATAATAGTTTTCTTCCTTTTTGTTTTTTTTTTTTTTTTTTGAGACGAAAATCTACGAAATGATATTTCGTCTTTTTAGATAGATTATAAGAAGAAGAAGAAGAAGAAGAAAAAATACAAGAGGATACTTGAAATATCAGTGTATGAGAGTAATACATATTATGTATGTGTAAGTGAAATGAATTAATTGTGCTGAACGTTCGATGAGATACTGTAAATAAAAAAGTAATTAAATAAATAAAACTAACGTGAAATGAAAATGAATAATAAGTTAATACAAAATCGAATAGTAATGCTCTAATTTGAAGTTTTAAATTATATCTTGTAAATATTGAAGAAAAGACACATTATGCAGAAATGAATATTCATTTTTGAGGATTAAAGGAAACTAAGAGTAAACACAAATAAGTCGTAATCTTATTTTAGATGGTAAGAATAAAAAAGGGGGAAAGAGAAAGAGAGAGAGAGAGAGAAAGAGAGAAAAGAATTTTAGGATAAAACGCATCGTGATAGGTTTCTTCGATAAATAATAATCCATTGGAAGAATGATCAAAGAAGATAGTTTTCATGCATCTCGCAAAATGAGATACGCGTTTGCATACACACTAAAAGAAAAAAAAACAAATATATATAATAAAGTTTATATAGGAAATAAAAAGTAAGAAAATGTTTTCTTTTCTATATCATTTTTATTCCATTTATACTTCAAAATAAAAAAATTAAAAGTAAAAATTGTCCCAGTTTTCGTAAACCATCCTGTATATTTTATTTATTTCATTACAGCTATAAAAAACAAGAAAATACAATTGTTTGTAAAATATCTTCCTCAAATTGTAAAAATAAAGAAAGAGAGCAACACGATGCGTTTTGATTGAAAACTAAATCATAATAATGAGAAAAAAGTAAAGTAAAGTAAAAAAAATAAAATAAAATAAAATAAAGAAGTTGAAATAAAAACCAGTATTATGAATGTATAAAATATTTTAGGACAGTAAACGCGACGAAGTTAAAAACAAAAATATTAATAAATAAAAAAAAAACACGGTTATACAACCGAGAAATAAATGGGTGTTAGAAAGAAAAAAAAAAAAGAAAAAACGTAATAAGAAATAAAACTAAAACTAAAAGTAAAAGTAAAATAAATAAATGAAAAAAAAAAACAAAATACACACAAAAAAAAAGAAAGAAAGAAAGAAGGAAAGAAGCAAAAGACGACGATAAAAAGAAAAAAGTTACTCCGGTGTGAAATAAAACAAAACATTACTGCGAATAATCTCACACCACCCCCGTACGATTTCTATCCCAAGTATCGTAGAGAGTACACGATTATTACACATTCCCCTTCCCACCAATCTTTACACACACACACATAAACGCAAACATACACGTACACACAGTCACACGATTAGTAATAAATCATGCTTTGTAAAATATTGTCTGTATAGCGAGAATTATTATATGGAAAATATATTATACTAAATTTAAAACGTCTCGTAATTTGTGAGCCTCCTTCCTTCCCCTCTTGACCCTCTCTCACCATTTTACCCTCATACACCCCTTACCCAGACCATGGTTCATCCTCCTTGCTTTTATTTATCGAAAAGAATCTTTTTCAGATCGACGCATATTTTTTGACCAGCGCAATTTTCTCTTCCTTTATCTTCTTATTTCTCTCACAGGACACCTAAGAATAAAATAAAAATAAAAAAGGAGGGAAAAAGTTATAGAGTGTAGTAGTAGTGACCATCGTGCTAGAGGCGGTAATCGTGTTTGCTTATTTCCGGCGTTGGTCAAGCAAAAGCGGACGGTGGTGCAATTATGTCGGGCGCGTTCTCTCTCGCCTACTGCACAAGGGCTTATTTTATTCCTATTAGGGTAAAACGAGTAGCCCGGGAACAGAGAGGAAAGGGAAAGGAGAGAGGAGAATGGGGAAACCGTACCACACTCTCTCCCGTGTGTAGCCCCAATTACGTGAAATTAATTTGGGTCCCATTAGCGGTCAGCCGTTGGGCTGACACTAACGATTTTCACCGGCGGCTAAAAACATAGTCCTTCCTTCAGTCGCGTATCCGCGTCATTCACGAATGAAAAAAGAAAAAAAGAAGAAGAAGAAGAAGAAACCATATGACGAATAGTTTCAACGGATTTTTATATTCTCTTTTACTTTATTTTAATGTCAGGGAAGAATATGGTCATCTTATTAACGTCGGTAAGTAAGTAAGATGATAATTATTCTTATAGGAAAATATATATTATTTATATGTTAAGGTTAATATATTAACATTGTATAAAATATTCATCAAGTTTTGGGTAATTTATAAAACGTTCTTTAGTTGGTTGTGTTTAGAGCAAGTTAAATAATTTTATTATTTATGGTAAACTCATCTGTTTGAAGTATTAGATCATCCCATAAGTTTCTTTATTATTTTTTCAATATAAAATATTTTTCGTGTATTGTATTTTATATAATTTTAATTAACGTCGTTCAATGTTTTCTAGAAAACATACTAATTTAACGTTCTCTCTCTTCAATTGGTCAATTTCAATCTAACTTACTTCACTTCAATTTCAAACCAGTTAAACATTTTTATCCTATCGTAATTCATACTCGTTCGAATATTTCTTATTTACCTAATTTGTATTAAACCTATATATCTGTCTATCTGTCGTATTAATCTATCATCGATAAGAGAAAGATAGAAATACTTGGTTAGATCGATCAAACATTTCTATTACATTTAAATACGAGCAGAGAATATTACGAATACCGATAGTCTAACCGGTCAACCGATCAAACAGTATTATTAATGCTACCTTATATATTGCTATAGACATATCGACGTCAAAATACACTTTGCATAATTGCCGGTTGTGTATTACGATAAGCGGAAGCTCTTATTAACCGTAGAACGTTAAACCAAATCTCTGATCTTATTCTACTCACTATCGTAAGTTATTATACATGTATAGTTACCACAGGTGCATACTTAGTTACATTTACAAAGTAATATTATAGTAAGAAAGAAAAAGAAGAGGGGAATAAGGATTCAAAGAACAGACAGAGAAAGAGAGAAAGGGTGAACGAGTGGGGGGGAAAGGGTTTGGATGGAGTCATGTCCGTTATTATTATTGAAGGTTCCGCGTCGTTCGTTTCTCAAAGACTTAAACCGAAAGTGAAACTGAAGAAGAAAGAAAAGAGGGATCATAACCGGTGATGGTGATAGTAGTAGTGATGGTGGTAGTAGCAGCAAAGAGGATGTGGTTAACCCCATGGTCAAATCGAGCTTTTGCTGGGCTTCTGCATCCTGAAACTGTTGACAAAAGAGACTCACCGGAACAAAAATTTCCTGACACGGTAGAACGCATTCTGTCTTCTACGTTAATTCCTTTGTTTTTGTCTTTCTTTTTTTGGTAGGTGTATTTTGTTATTCAGTGATTATTATTCTATAGGAAAAAAAATCGTTAACCAATATTAATGTTTTAAGAAAAGAAATGTTAGTCACTTATGGGATAATATAAATAATTATTTTTAAGACCAAAGAAACTGTACCCCATTCTACTTCTTGGTTTCCCTTTCCCTTGATGACAATTGATAGTAGACCACACGCGTCACGAATTAAAAAAATCGGTTACAACCTCCCCAATCCCCTCAACCCTTCCTACTTTAATATTAATAACGCGTTCTCTCGCAAAATATTGGGCCTTCGAGTCGAAGGTCCGGTAATTAAGTTGCTCGTATTTAATAAAATGCAAATAACCATCCTTCCCCTTTTGCCATTCGAGTTCTATCGTCCAGCTCATATCACGAATACCACTAGGGGGGATAGGATGGGGTTAAATAAAGTTATTTAGTAAACCGATAGGTCGAGTAGTCGATTGATCGATCGATCAATCCTTCCTTCCTTCCTTCCTTCCTTCCTTCCTTCCTTCTTTTCTCATTGGATCTCATTTTTCGTTGGAAGGCGAGATACGCGTGCGACGATAAAAATTAAAATAATAATAAAAAGGGTAGAAAAGGAACGAAGCGAATAAGAGCGTATAATGTGTCCTAAAGGTAAGAACCACCTGCCTGCCATCTTCTTCTTATTCTCTTTTTATTTATTTCTTTTTTTATCTCTCTCTCTCTCTCTTTCTCCATTCGAGTTAACTATCTTCCCATCGAGTGGTTGGAAGAAAAGAAGCTAGGACGACTCTCTTCGAGTTAGCTGATGTTTATCTCCATGGCGAGAGCAGCGAACCACTTATATCGTTAATTGCTCTCTCACTTCCGGCCTTCCTCTCTCTTTCTCTCACTCTCTTGCTCTCTTTTGCTCTCTCTTGGTCTGTTTTTTTTTTTACTTAGCTTCCCCAACCCGTCCACCGAATCTCTCTTTCTCTTTCTTTCCTATCGGTGCGTGTGCGTGTTAAAGAGGTTCATGAGCGCATTACGCGAGTAGTTTGCTCGTTCCCTCGGTTAGGGAAGGAAAAGGAAAATAAGCTGAAGCACGGAAGTTTATGTCCTTTCTATAAGATATATCTTTTAAGCTTTAAACCGCAACGAAATTCCCTTTTTATCCTAACCATGAATCTTTATTTATTTCTTTCTTTATTTCTTTCTCTCTCTCTCTCTCTCTCTGTTTCTTTCTTTCTTTCTTTTCCTGTCTTTCTCTAAACGATTCCGTTTAAACCGTATCTATTTATTTAAAGTCACACTTCAGGAATTGATGATAAGTTTTAATAAATCGTTTTTTTCTTTTTTTTTTAGGATTATTCGTTTCTTCGATTTTTATTTCTATCAAGTTTAATCAAGTTATTTTAATAATAGAATATTATTTAAATAGAGAATATTATTTAATATTTAAAAATAAACAAACTTTCAAAGATAACAATTAATGCAAAATGGTACAACTTGAACAACCGTATCCCATAATTTCAAAAATTGTACCATTCCAATTATTTCAAACTAAGAAAACTACCATTGAACCAACTATCGAACTAACAACAAATTTCAACGATAAAAACACCATACGATTTTTTTTACAATTTAAGATAAAGTCAAATGCAAATGATCAAAATAAAAAAAAGAATAATATAAGAAAGAGAACGGAATTAAAAATAACATGATGTCATTTGAAGTATAAATCTCTCTCTCTTTTTCTCTCTTTCTCTCTCTTTCTCTCATGGCTCGTGTGCGGTGCGATTTACGTTAGCAGTAGCAACATTCCTTATGGCATGTTACCTGTTAGTTTTTATTTTTATTACGAGTAAAAGATTCGTCGAAGAAGATTAAGACGAAACCAGTCCTCCGGACTCGCGGGACAGGAAAGTGAACGTAAAAAAGGGTTTAAAAGAAATCAAAATGTTGCTGGTGGTTGGAAAGCAGCAGAAGAAGCGGTGAGGATGGGTTAGGAAGGAGGGAGAGGTCGGGAGACAAGCATAATCACTGCTTGGTGCGAACACGCACTTGCGTAAGCGCATAACCATCTTAATAAGTTTATTTTCAGGTTGGTAGAAAAATAATGTCGGATTTTTCCCATCGAATCGTGGCTAAGACTCCGACATTATTTTTATCCCTACCAAGGAAATATTTTGTATTTCTTGAATATGCAATTCGTCGAGTATAAAACACTGTAAATTAATTTATTATTGGTTATCCACTACCAGTGACATATTAATTTGTAAACGTACCAAACCTCTTCTCTGTGTAGGGGAAAGTTCGAAGAAAATGATAGATCTGTTTTATTTTTTTTATACAACATTTAATAAATAATCAAGGCAAATCGTTTAGTGTCGTTGAAACGTTGCATGCGATCATTCTGTAACGTTAAAAAATACAAAGAGAAGAAGAAGTAGAAGAAGAAGAAGGGTTGTGTATTAAAACGAAGGTGTATTTATCTGATGTGCTCGAGCCTAAGCAATGAATTATCGTTGCTGGATCGCGATAACTGTCGAATGTTTAGCCAACAGTTTCCTCTGGTTACCAGGGGTGGAGGAAACCCTTCTCCCCATCCCCATCCCCTCAGCATGCCCCCTCCAACCCCTCGTAATTTTCGACGCCGCTTTAAAAGGTACTCTCTCACACGCAAGAACGAAAATATTCGAAGAGTAAAAGAGAGGGACGATGACTCTTTCTAATTTTCTTTATCTCTCTCTCTCTCTCTCTCTTTTTCTGTTTCTCTCTGTCTATCTGTCTGTCTCTCTTTTTCTTATGGTCAGTGGCGTGGTCTGCTGTTAGCTGGGATAATCGAGCCTCGCACATGTCGTTGGAATTTAAATATTGTAATTAGGAAGAAACCGCGATGGTGGTTGATCGTTAATCGCTAACCCGATCGAGATGAGACTCCTCAACGAGTTTCCTCACTTTTAAAACGTTTCGGTGTGCGAGCTTGAAACGAGAGCATATGGTAAGACAATTACCGGTACAGAAAGAGAGAGAAAGAGAGAGAGAGAAAGTCAGGCAAGAATTCTTATCACCTTCCTCGATCTTTGGCAATTTTTAAACCCGTGGCCCGTTTCGCGACAACAAAAGAAACTAGAAGGTGGATCATAATTTTATAAAAAGTATTTTCTTTCTTAAAATCTTACATAAGTTGGATAAGTTTATGAAAGTACAAGTATATCTTAAAACATAGTAGTTTGATTCGTAGAAAATTTTGTGTTGTTCGTAGAAAACCGTGTTGTATGAGACTCTCTTCAAAAAGAGTGGATTACGTTCCAAAAACGAATATATATTTTCTAATGTTTATATAACAAACTTAATATTTATGTAAAAAATAGAATTTTTCTTTTAAATACAAACTTATGGTAATAAATGTTACGTAAGTGTTCTATATTTGCGAAACTAATTAGTAAAACGTTTATAAAAGTAATCAGTTTTATTTGGAATTGAAATCTGGTTAAATCGAGATTAACACCAAAGACTTGTCCGACCTGTTATCTCATGCGATTTTAATTCAAAGTTGTGTTCTTTTATTTTTTATATATCTGTGTGTGTGTACATATAATTAATGAAATTTCTTTAATTCATAAACGATTAGAGAGACTGTTTAGTTAGTTTAGTAACCATGGAACGGAATTAATTAGTTATAATTAAGATACTAGTGACTACCACGAGGTCATTTTTACTATCGATTTATATTAGATATGCTAATAACACTAGTACGTATCTCGTCAATTTAGATTTTCCTTGAGAATTTTAATGTTCCTAGTGATTAATTGATAATGCAGGTGACAAGTCGTTAAATCAGTTGCGAGTACACGTTTATCGAGATACGATTATACCGCATGCAAACTTGCATTTTTTCTTTCTTTCTTTCGTTTATGCACTCGTAAAAGTTGATCGAGATAGATCTTTCTAACAGTTAAAAGAAATAATAATAATAATAATAAAATAATTCAGAAAAGTTATGTTACAATTATATAAGATTACTTTAGGTATATACGTCAAATTGCATACGTAAAAGTGAATACATTAATTTGATTTTTAATCGAGTAAACTAATTAAACATTAAACAATTATGATTAACAAATTATACAAATCTCAAAGAATAGAAAAATCACTTAAAACTCATTTGAGTGCTGAGTGTTGATCAACAACGATTTGACGTTTCTTAAAACTGATTGCATTAGCTGAACGTACAATTTTAGTGCCTAAGAGGAGACACATCAAAGTTTTCCAGCTTGTAGGGACTCAAGCTCGTCGAGCTTACGTTAGTATGTATTTTCGAGTAAAACAACTGTATAGTAGAATAGTATAAATCTAACCATGGTAAGAGAAGGATGACGATGATGAGGGTCACTGTATAAAGTTGAATTGTTTATCCTTCCTGCGGAAGTAACAATTTGAGTTAGTCTAAATCGTGGGCCATATTCCCAAGTACCTAACACGTATTCTCTCTCTCTCTCTCTTTTGGTATATCTTTGTCTTCCACATACTAATTCTAACACAAAACGTGCGTGTATTATTTCGCTTTTCTCTTTCTCTCTGGCTTTTCTCGTCCTTTTCTCTTTGCAACACTAATATGCAAGCAATAGTAAGCATAGTAAGCTACAAGCAACGACAACGGTTGAACTTTCAAAGCAGTTTCAAGGAACAATCTTGAATTGGGATCTCGTGCGCGCTAAACGCGCGATTGCACGCGAAATAAACGGATGGTTCGTTCGTTCGGGGTCTTTGACGTCGACTTGGTGGTGGTTTGCGAGAGAAAACCCTTTTTTTTGATCGTTCAAAGTGAACAAAAAACTAGGGTGAGTTGGTCTGATGGTCGTCCAAGGGATGAAGGAACAACGAAGGAATATTTTAATGAAATAATATAAAATATAATAAAAATTATTTACTCTTTTTTATTTATGGTGTTTTATTTTGAAGATTTTGAGAATTTTGCCAACTTAGAAAAAAATCCTGAAATCAAGTTAGAAAGAATCCTAAGACTTGTTTCTTTAGTGTTGTTCATCGAACGTAAAAGGATACCTTACCCTAATCGTATTGGTGAACGAGAAAGGCAATTTGGAGAAAATCGTCAAGGGATGCTGTTTCTTTGAAAGTCGGTCCGAGCGATGATGGATGAAGAATCATTTAGGAGATAAGTTAGTTCGGTCTCGCGGGAAGGACTATTAATTACTTGAAAAAAGGGACCGCGTCAAAAGCATATATATATGAGCGGCGAGACCAAAAAGCCTGAACGATTAAACATTTTAACTAAATTATCTTAACCACAATACGTTATTTTGTTCTTTTTATGATCCAACAGGTGAAGAGAAATCTTATTCCAAGTGAACATTCTTACAGTGACAATAATTGTTCTCAATTTTTCTCTCAATCGAATGGTTAATTAATCTATTTTGAATTTCATTCAAGAAGTACATTCAAGTACTACCTTATGCAAACTATTTTTATGCCTACAAAGAATACTTTCACAAGGGTCGTTGCATAAAACTATAATTTGACATCAAATATATTTCATTCCCATTCGTCATTAATATTAATAATACTAATTTATATTATTTCCAAGACGTGAAATTAATTCATCAGTTACTTACATTAACATTACTTTAGCCTTATTTCTTTCGACACCTACTTTACATGTTGAAAAGTAAGAAAGGTAGGAAGGTAGGAAGGTAGGTAGCCTGATATGCAATTATACCAAAGTCGGTAGCTAAATTGGAGTCAGTCCAAGAAGGGCAGTAGTTGGCTATCCAATATCCAGGATGCCGTGACGGTGGCAACGATCAGGACGGACGCCCGGTTACGGTAGTTTCAGAACGGCGTCGTTGTTCGAGCATTGTGTTCTGAGTGGACAAGATGATCGGCACTCATTTGTTTCCTAAAGGGGTCGACCAGAAGGAAGAAGAGTAAAGAGGTGGAATAGGAGGAGAGATGATGGGTGTGGGAGAGAAAGAAAGAAAGAAATAATAAAAGGAATAAATAAAGAAACAGAAAAGAACGTCAGCAACTACTACGGCAGAGCAGTCTTGCCTGTAATTTCGTACGTCAGCGCCGAATATTAATTCGAATTCCTTGGTAGTCGAGCTACGATCCTTGGACGAATGGAAAATAAGAGAACCCGGTGGAAACTACATGGAGGAGAATAAGGACACGTGGTGGAGTGATGGGGGGAGAGTTAGAGGGGTTAGAGGGGACACTTTTTGTCTGGTAAATGAAATATCTTCGGTAGCAAAGCATCCTGCGGCGATCACGTTCGTTTCCACAGGCTTTTGTGCCAGGCTGGGATTCTTTGGAGACTCCCCGTCGCGGATAAGTGGAATCATTTCAACGATCTACGAAGATCCAACTCGATCACTATATCCGCCCTTTCTCTTTTATTTCTTTCTTTCTCTCTTTCTATCTTTGTATCTTTTATCGATACCAAACCGAATCACGAGCGATATCCTGGGTTTAATTAAAAACACCTAATCGACGAATTCGCATCGAGGATGAATCTTTTCAAAGAGTTGCGAATTAAAGGGGTGTATCTTATTGTTGATATCATTTTCTTTTTTACAAGGATCCTTAAGCTTGAACTTTGTTTCTTTTCGGCTAAAGATTTTTTTAAAGCTATCGTTATTATTATTATTATTATTATATTGGAGATTTTAATAAATGATTAATCAGAGTTATAAACTATTTGGTAATTTTTGAAAGGTACGATACATTCGATGATTTTAATGACGTGTAAGTTTGACCAACAAAACTTGAGGTAACAGATTTCTTTGCGGTACGCGCAATGTGTTAATAAAAGAAAGAGAATAAAAGGGGCATCTGCGTTGTGGTTGCGTAAGGTAATCTTCGAGAGGAGTAAAAAAAAATTCTAACCACCCTCCGAAATTCATCGACCCTTTCTTATCGTCACGTTTCTCCTTCTCTCTCTCTTTTTCTCTCTCTCTCTTTCTCAGTCTATTTTCTCGAATACAGGTTTCAGAAAGATAAGAGCATACCAAAGTAAGAACACGATGCGACAGCAGCTGTTGCGCTTTTATATCAGCAACAACTACTAACTCGCCTTCTTCAATGCTAAAAGAGCAACCTTTCTTGGACACATTGAAGTTTATACGACGAGTTTGGTCGTTAGAGGGAACAGGTCGATCGCGGCAGATATCAGAAAAGCACAACACATATACACACACATATAATATATATATAAATATTCAATGACTACACCAAAAGAGGAAGTACGAGAGATAATTAAGGTGCTACGTAGTAAATATTCTCTTTAACGGTATGTGTATTAAACTCCGTACGCACGTGACTATATACTTAACAAATCTAAATACATACATATATATACAATATACAGGGTGTATTAACAGAAAGAAACCACCTCACAAGTTTTAACAAATGGAGCACAGAAGATTTTGCTTCATTTTATACATCACGCTCAATTTCGTACTAGACGCTCCATTTCTTACTTGATGCTTCACTTCATACTTAACGCTCCATTTGATATTTGACATACCTCCTCGCACATCATGTGATCCTGTTACAA